>JACEIK010005751.1:86316-98723 GCA_018107945.1 Datura stramonium
ATATGTCATACGTGTTTAATTGACTCAATATAAGCCATATCAGCTCCATTTATGATTATTATTGAGAATTATTTTTTTATTTTATCTCGGTGTGACTCACTGTCTTGAGATATTTTTATTTTACCCCGGTATGGCAAATCGACTAGATATATTTTTATTTTACCCCGGTGTGATACATTGGCTGGAGATATTTTTATTTTACCCCGGTGTGGTACATCGGTTGGAGATATTATTATTTTAACCTGGTGTGGTACATCGACTGGAGATATTTTTATTTTACCCCAGTGTGGTAAATCGGCTAGAGATATTTCTATTCTACCTTGGTGTGGTACATCGGTTGGAGATTTTTTAATTTACCACGGTGTGGTATATCGGCTGGAGATATTTTTATTTTACCACAATGTGGTACATCGGCTGGAGATATTTTTACTACCTCGATTTTGTACATCAGCTAGAGATATTTTTATTTTTCCCCAGTATGGTACACCGGCTGGAGGTATTTTATACATGGATTTATTGTTGGCTGGTCGCTGGCATAAAAGTTATAGAGTTATTATCAGGTTTCTGATTCCAGGTAGTTCCTATTCCTTATTCCTGGTTCAGTTATCTTGAGTTCACTTATGTTATAGTAAGTTGTTATCAATAAAAGGTTGCAGAGTTCCAGGTTATAACTATCCTTTATATGTTTAAGTGTTGAGTCAGTTATTACAAGATTGTTATCTCATGTTTACAGTTTCAGCCTTACACACCAGTACATTTCATTCGTACTGACGTCCCTTTGCTTGGGGACCTACGTTCGTGTCGCAGGTGCAGTTAGAGGTCAGGATTGCCAGTTGAGTAGCAATTCGTGAGATCAACAGATGGTTGGTAGGCTCCTTTATTTCTAGAGCTAGGGCTTAGTTATTTATTCTTGAGTTTTGAGTTGCAGTTATGGGTAGGTCGGAGCCTTGTTCCGACCATCAGTCAGTTTACTCTTTAGAGGCTTTGTGGACTTAGTGTGTATAGTGTTATTCAGTTTGTGGCCTCGTTGTCTCATTGTTGCTTGGTTTAAAAGACTAATTTCCTTGGTTGCATTTTGATTTTTTACCCTGTATTATTGAGACCTTATGGGTCTCGTTTATACTTTAGTTGATTGTGATAGGTGTCCTGGATTGGCTAACTGTTATAGTTACAGATGTCATATAGTCGGCTTCTCGATCAATCATGAATCGACTGCCGGTTGCGCCCTACCCCGATTTTGGGTAGTGACGCACGACCTCAGTATAATAGAACTCAATATGGCCCTCGTGACCTCAGTACAACAGAACTCAGTATGGCCCTCATTGCCTCAGTATAACAAAACTCAATATGGCCACGCGGCCTCAGTACAATAGTACTCAGTATGGCCCTCACGGCCTCAATATAAAACCAACAACTAATCACAATAGATATTCCTTTGACTCTCTTATTGGAACTCAAACTGTATTCCAATACTATGGAGGATAACTTGACGAAGGAATTCTCCTTAACATACCTCGATCGCCGATTTCTGATTAATTGATCAGTTTCAACTTGTATCCAATAGCCATTTCTAACTGTGATCATATTACTGAGAGAATGAAACTAGTTTCAATACTAAATTCTGCAGAAAAAATTACTTACAATACTTAATATTGACTATGCTTCAACTTAATAAAACACGACCGAAAACGTATAATTTCCCGAGAGTTGATAAGGGAGAAATACTTACTTGAAGCCTGTGATCAGTTGGAAGCAATTCTGATAACTTTTGCTTGGCGGAGTTTCGATTTTCCAGGAAAATTTCACGAAAATAACTCTGTAGTAATGCTACTACGGGCTTAGAATTCAATACCCAAAGTTAATTTGAATTTGGGCGACATTTTGTAGCGTAAACGAATGAAAATTTACTGCTTTCTTCGTATTCCCTCTTCTTTGGCCGAAAATGAAATTTGGAAAATGATACAACAACTAAAGGGACCTTATATATATATATATATACTTGTGCGGTGGACAAGGGGTCCATGGCACAGACCTCATTGCGCCAAAATACGGGCGTGTCACGGAGCCCAACGCGAAGGGGGAGGTTCCGTGACACGTTGCCCCTTTGGCAGCCTGCTCCAACCTTCTCCCAGGCAACCTCGATTTCACGCTCGATTGGCCTTTCCCCGGGCCCTTTCTCGCATGTTTCGTAGTCTAAAACTCTTGAATAACGTATGAATAGGCCGACTAAGTATTAGAAGTTTACGGGGTGTAACACATACCACAGGATTGATGATTTTTTTTACTAGCTTTAGGGTGCTAAGTGCTTTTCAATGATAGACCTCAGATCCGGATATCATTAACACAGGGTTCGGGAGAGTGACATTCCGAAGACAGCCTTCAAGACACGATATGGTCACTATGAGTTTGTAGTTATATTTTTTGGACTAACTACTGCTCTTGCAGAGTTTATGGATTTGATGAATAGGGTGTTCATTTCATATTTAGATATGTTTGTGATTGTGTTCATAGATGATATTCTCATATACTCTCTTAGCGAGGAGGAGCATGCCTCTCATACGAGGGTGGTGCTACAAACCATAGGGATCGCCAGTTGTATGCTAAATTTAGTAAATGTCAGTTTTAGTTGAACTCAATGGAATTTTTGGGTCGTGTAGTGTCAAGTGAGGGTGAGCAAGTGGACTCTCAAAAGATAGAAGCAGTGAAGAATTGGCCTAGACCAGTGAATTCTTCAGATATCAGGAGCTTGTTGGGTTTAGCTGGTTACTATCAAAGGTATGTTGAAGAGTTTTCATCCATTGAAACACTGTTGACTAGATTGACCCAGAAGAAATTGAAGTTTCAATGGCCGGAGGCTTGTGAGAAGAGCTTCCAAGAGTTGAAGACTTGACTCACTTCAGCACCGGTGTTTACCCTACCTAAAGGTACTGATGGGTTTGTGGTATATTGTGACGCTTCGAGGATCGACCTTGGTTGTGTATTGATGTAGCATGGTAAAGTTATAGACTATGCTTCTAGGCAGCTGAAGGTCCATGAAAAGAACTATCCGATTCACGACCTCAAGTTGGCGGCGGTAGTATCTTCCCTGGTGGTCGAGGTAAAATCTAGGAAAGATGAGGATCCTATTCTGGTAAAGTTTAAGGAAATCATTTAGAATCAGAAGGTAGAAGTCTTCTCCAAATGGGGAGATGGTGTGCTTCGATATCAGGGTCGCTTGTGTGTTTCAGGTGTTGATGATTTGAGAGGTCGGATGTTGCACGAGGCTCATGGTTCCAGATACTCTTTACATCTAGGTGCCACCAAGATGTACATTGACCTATGGGAAGTCTTGGTAGAGTGGTATAACGAAGGACATAACAAAATTTGTGGCCAAGTGTCTAAATTGTCATCAGGTGAAAGTGGAACATCAAAGACCTTGAGGAGTGCACAAAGATATTAGTTTCCCTACTTTGAAGTGGGAGGAGATCAATATGGACTTCATTACAAGGTTGCCTTGCACTTGTCCATAGTATGACTCTATTTGGGTTGTTGTAGACAGGTTGACTAAGGCAGCTCATTTCCTACCAGTCGAAACTATTGATTCAGCAGAGGATTATGCTATATACATTTGGGAGTTAGTTCGGTTGCATGGAGTGCCCTTGACCATCATATCAGATAGAGGTATTCAGTTTACCTCCTAGTTTTGGAGATTATTTCAGAAGGGACTCGGTACTCAGGTCAAGCTTAGCAAAACATTACACCCGCGAACAGATGGTCAGGCGGAGCGGACTATTCAGACTCTGGAGGATATGTTGAGAGCATATGTGATTGATTTCAAAGATAGTTGGGATGATCATTTTTTCTCTCGTTGATTTTGCATAAAACAACAATTACCATTCTAGTATCAGATGGCTCCATTTTGGGGTCTCTATGGGCGAAGGTGTAGATCACCTATTTGTTGGTTTGAGGTCGGTGAAGCTACATTGATAGGTCCTGATTTGGTTCATGAGGCTATGGAGAAGGTTCAAATTATAAGGGAAAGATTGAAGACAACTCAGAGTCGTCAAAAGTCCTACGTGGATGTAAGGAGGAGAGAACTTGTGTTTGAGGTTTATGATTGAGTGTTTCTGAAGGTATCTCCCATGAAGGGAGTGATGAGGTTCAAAAAGAAAGGAAAACCCAGTCCTTGTTATGTTGGTCCATACTGGATTGTGAAACGGGTTGGCAAGGTAGCATATGAGTTGGAGTTTCCCTCAGAATTAGCTTCAGTTCATCTAGTTTTCCATGTATCTCTCTTAAAGAAGTTCTTGGGTGATCCGGCTCTAGTTGTTCCAGTGGAGAGCTCAGGTGTGAAGGATAGCCTTAGTTATGAGGGGTTTCGGTGGAAATACTGGATCATTAGGTTTAAAAGCTAAGATACAAAGAAGTAGACTTAGTCAAGGTTTTTGGAGGAACCAACATGTTGAGGGAGCTACGTGGGATGCCGCAGCAGATATGATGGCTAAATATCAACATCTATTTCCTCCCAACTCATTTTTAGCTTGAGGTATCAGTTTCCTCCCTAGTACTCTATTCAGTTTCATGTTTAGTTCATGTTCTCAGTTTCTTTCATGAAAATGTATGTATGTATGATTCAGAAATTTAGTTCAGTCATGTAGTTCAGTTCGGAGTTAGTCACTCCGTTAGTTTTCAGCTTATATGTTAATTATTTGAGTATGATGATTGCATTTCTTAGCTTTTCAGTATGATTTCCCACATTCAAAGATGAATATTACCAAAGGGGAGATATTGTAATACCCCGAAAGCCCTAAGATTAGACCTGAGGGTTGAAATGGACAAAACATAATTTTTTACAATAGTTCACGGGACGAGTCGTCCAGTGTCCTGTGAAGTGCACCGCGAGTCGTGAAGTGACTCGTAGGGAGAAGGTCAGACTTGGTTGGATTCTTGGATTTGGGACCGACCCCGGATGCGATCACGAGTCATCAGGTGGTCCGTGGTCAAGGTTTGACTGAAGGATTAATAGATTGGATAGTGCATCTAACGACCAGTCACCACGAGTCGTTGGGCACACCATGAGTCGTGTTGTCCCTCGTGGTGGCCAGTGTTGAAAATTTCTAGTGCAGCCAACGGGAAGAAGACAACGAGTCATGGTGAAGGGCACGAGTTGTCTAGTCCCTCGTTGGGACTGGCAATGAGTATTTTCCTGCGAATTCACCGAGGACTTTCTCGTAATTCCTAAGTTCCTAAGGCCTATACTACATTTTTTTAAGCTCAGAATAGTGTGTTTTAAGAGGGGGAAGTTCATCCCAAACCTATTGTCTTCCATGCATGCAAGTCTAGGAGCTCCTAAGGGTGATCAAGCCTAGGCTCATCATGTTTTACCCTAGATTTCATTGGGCTTTCAAGAGGGTTTTTGAAATTAGATTCTTCTAGGTATGTAGGGTTATGAATGGGTGTAATCATCCGCACCCATGCCCAATCCCTCTTCAATTCATGAAATTCTAGTTGATGAATCTATTGGGTTTTAACCCAATATGTGAATTCTCTAAGTATAAATCATGGGTATGATCTAAGCATGTTTCCAATGTTGAATTATGATTAATGGCCATATTTTACAATGTTTTCAATTGTAAATCATCGTTTCAAGTTTTATAAATTATGATGCCCATCCATGAAAGTTCATGAATGTTGAGATCTATGATTAATGTATTCAAGCATGATGAGATGTGTATGATGAAAGTATGATTTCAAATTACACATGCCTATGTCATGTTTTCGAATGATCAAGCCAATGTCAAGCATGATTAAGTATTGGGCAAGCCCATGTGATCAAGTATGTTTCATGATTTATCTAAATTTCATGTTATTAGCTTACCACATGGATTTTTGAGTCTAGACTCCCACTATTTTCAGCTTGTGGTATGGCTTGAGCCCAAGGTTCCTCATGTTATGATTTCAGATTTATGCATGTATGTTGTGAGTCAGCTTCGTCAGTAGACGATGGTTCAACTTCGTTGAAAAATGATGGAGAGCATGTGCAGGTTTTTGGGAGTAATATCTAGCTCCGAGTAGGCTAAGGGGAAGTCAACCCTATACCTCAAAACTATGTGCTAATGCAGGTATGTTCAGATTATTCGGGACCTCCCTTGTGAGCTTCCGCTTACCAAAGGGGCCTTCAGCTTGATATCGCTATCATGGCAGCATCCTTAGCCCTGGAAAGGCTTTGGATGGCTATGACAACTTGAGTGTAATAGTTGGTACCACGTAAGCTCTATTTTGGTAATGTCAGTTATATGACGCGTCTCCCATTGTTACTCATGATTTCAGTTATGCATGTTCATCAGTCATGTTATTATGTTTTTACTAGGTTTGAACCAATGTTTAGTTTTACTTATGATTATCAGTTTTCAGCTTTGGTTCATTTGATTCAGTATGATATTCAGTAATGTTCAGATTATGATTTCAGAAATATCATGACAAGCCTTACTCATGGAATCTTATCTTGATTATGTTTTTATGATATGCATGATTTATGATTTTACTTACTTAGGGGTTTTTCTTACCTTACATACTCGGTACATTCCACATATTGATGACATACTCTGTGCTATATCGTTTCGTGATACAGGCTCGTATATTCAGGCTCAATCCCGCCAGTAGTCAAACTCTTAGTATTAGGATCTTCCAGTCTCAGTTGGTGAGTCCTCATTTTTCGAGGGCCCTTTATCACTTGCATTGAGTATTTTTAGTTTCAAACTATAGTGAGTTAGTTGGGGTCTTGTCCCATCAACTCGTTAGTAGTAGAGGCTTTTCAGACATAGTATGTGTTTCCGTTTCATCCTTGTGTTATGTAATCAGATGTTATGATACTTTTAGACTTCCACTTAATTATGTTGATTTTCGATATCATGTTCATACCATGGATCGACTTGGAGTATCTCGGGGTTCTTTATCCCGTGTCTAGATCTAGCCCTATGTTCGGGTCGTGATAGGTCCACATGGGCAGTGACCCTTTGTTAATCCTATTTTTCTTTTTCTCAATTTCTCCTGTCTCCTATTCATTCAGTCCCTTTCCTAATGCTTCTTATAAATTCAGGTTTATTGATATGGATTGCTTCAGCAGTAGCATCCGTACGGGTGACTACAATTGATTCGTAAACGATCAACGTCAATTTCAACACAATGAACAGGCTGTGAAGGACTTGCCCTACATAGAGGAGAAGGCACCAAAGATTTATTCCCTTCTCCAGGAGATATGCTGGGGTCTATTGGTGGAGGACCCAGGTAATGCTAACAAGGCCTGGGTGAGGGAGTTTTATGACAACCTCCCTACAATTGCTTGGAGTCAGGACGAGCCGGTGGCTTATGTTAGGGGAATTAAAATCACCTTGACCCCTACTGCTATCAATGAAGCCTTGGGTCTGCCGAACCCACCGGAGGATGAGTTGAAGTCCCGGGATGTGGACGGGAATGGGCAATGACTGATAGATACATTGGTAGTGGAGGAGCAAAGGGCCTTGACTAACGGGGGCTTCACTAGGTCGGACATCCATAAGTCACATTTTTGTGTGGATGCTAGGAGATGGCTAAACCTCATGTCTCAGAGGATCCACCCGTCCTTAAATGTCACAGATATGACCTATTGTCACGATCCGAACGGAGGCTCTGATCGTAGACATGAGACAAAGGACCCCGACAGACCCCATGTCGACCCATGGCATAATCATTCAACTAACTCATTCAATAAACATGAATAAAACATAATTATAAACTCAATGGAAGTCAAACTTAATATAAAAACAGAATAAATATCTCAAGTTGAATACACATCTTAGTCTTATAAGCCTCTAATCTGGACAAGTTGATGGGAAAACACCCCCAACTAGCTCAACAATAATGAAACTGAAAGGACATCTAAAACAGCCGAAGGTCTAGTCCTCGAAAGATGAAAACTCATCAAATAAGTAGCTTCTAACTCTGAACAGCAACTACGAACGGGGCTGAACCTGAGAACTGGATCCTGCATCATGAGACGATGCAGCATAGAAGGTATGCGGTCAGTACGTGGAATGTACCAAGTATGCAAGGTAAGTAAAACTTCTTAAGTAAAATAAATCATTTAAAACATTTCATAACATATCATAAGCTTTTATGTGTAAGTAGAAAGCTACATTCATTCACTTTGAAATCGTACTCTTATCATAACATGACCATGCATAGCTTTAGAACATCATGACTGACTCGAATGACTCAAAGATGAAAAATACATTTATATCAAAAGTTGAATAATGAGTCAAACCTTGCTTTTTGAACATGCATGCATAAGATAATTATCATGAGTGATGAATATGCAATCTGAACGATTTAGACAGTGGGAGACTCGTCACTTAACCGACATACCACGATAGAGCTTACGTGGTCCCGACTATCACACTCAAGTGGGCAGAGCCGTCCTAAACCTTGCTAGGGCTAAGGACGCTACCATGATATCGATATCAAGCTGAAGGGCTAATCGGGTCGGGGATAGCTCACTAGGGAGGTCCCAATATTATATTAGAATCAACCTATGTTAACACGTTGTTCTGGGGAATAGGTTCATCGACCCTTAACCTGCTCGGTGCTAGAATCTTCTTCCAAAAACATGCAATGCTCTACATTGTATACAACGAAGCTTAACATCGTCAATTGACGAAGCTCAACATGAAATCATGCATAACTCAACATTGTATGAAACGAAGCTCAGCATTGTCTATTGACAAAGCTCATAATGATATCATGCATAGACTATACATCATATGGATATGAAGCTCAACATTGTCTATTAAAGCTCAATAATGACCTACATTTCAATTATGAAATCATGCATATAAGAAGATTTATTTCGAAACATACCACAAGATCAATCAAATGTGGGAGCATCTACTCCAAATCATGTGGTAAGCTGCGTATAGAAATATTTACTCAACATACCACAAGCTAGAATTTATAATAAAAATTGGGAAATTTCACTTCAAACAATGTGGTAAGCTTATGTCGGGAAAATCATCACTTTAAATCAACATGTGGGCAACACCCAAAGATCTATCATACTTGGATCTAATCAATTCATTTTGAAAACAACAACATAGATCATGGGTAGGTTTGGAAACATGCTTTCCATCATCAACTTCATCATCATCACACATTTACCATAAATCACCTCTTTTATGAACTCTTCACCCATGGGCGTTTGAGATTCAAATTTTAGAAAACAATTTTTATAAGGGAGAAACAATTTAGAATTCTCCCAAGCTTCATAGATCATCAATATAAATACAATCTAATCATACTCATGTATAGGGATTGAATAATCATGCAATTGGGTAAAACCCCATACTTGATCATAGATAATTTATCACATTTTGATAGGGATTGGGCATGGGTGTGGAAGAAAACACCCACTCATAGCCTTACATACATGGAAATAGTGAATTCTAACACCCTCTAATAGCCCAAGCTGAGATTCCAATGGAAACCTTCAGATTTTTTCTTGAATCTCCTCTTCAACCCTTCAAACTTGCATGCATGAGAATAGTGTCTTGGGATAGGTTTTCTCTTGCTAAAAACCCACTAAAACGAGCCTTAAACGATGTAGTATAGGCCCCTAGAACTTACGAATTACAGAAAAACCCTTACTGAATTCGCAGGAAAACACTGCCAGGTGACCCTAACGAGTGACCTGATGATTCGTCAGAACCGGCAACGACTCGTCGAATCGCCCGTCAAGTGCACTAGTTAATTGATCTGCTGGGGCTCATAACAGATGACATAATGACTCGTCCCCTGTGACCACGACTCGTGGTCACCTCCCGTCAGGTACACTGCCTTAACATCCACGAAAATCCTCTTTGCTTGCTCATGACTTACCTCACTAGTCGTTGGGATGGACCACGACTCATGGGGTCCCATCCATTAGATGGACTGGACATCCTCCTGTAAAAATTCCAACTACACTCCAAGATTTACATGACGACTTGTGTTGTTTGACAACGAGTTGTTCACGCACTCGTGGGGACCTCAATCCTTCATTTTCCCAGCACTCCCTATGAGCCACCCCACGACTCGTGGGGTTTCCTCATGAGTCATCCCATGACTCATCCTATGCCTGCAACATCAATTTTAAAATTCTCACATTTCAACTCTCGGATCCGATCTTTGAGCTTTCGGAGTATAACACCTATTCCCGTGCCCTGGTGGTGGCTTGCATTTTGAGAGGGGTGAGGGTGAATGTGGGGGCACATATTATGGAGGAGTGGAGATATTTCTCTGCGAATCCCATCAGTAGCCAGCCATTTTCTTCTCTCTTTACTAGGCTCTTCAAGCGGGCCAATGTCCATGTAATACCCAAAAAAGGCCTAAGAATAGACCCAGGAGTTAAAATTGAAAAGTGCAGAAAACTGGAAAAAATATCACAGAACGGATGACCCTACGACTCGTGGTAGGATACCACGGGTCGTCATATACAGTCGTGGTTTGGGAAGTCAGGGAAGCAGTGGTGAAAACGGATAGTGTAACGACTCATTGTCAAAAACGACGAGTCATTTTTACCAGTCGTTATAGGATAGAACTTAGGCTGAGGAGGAAGCAACGAGCCATCCTACGATCCGTGTTGAGAGACAATAACCCATTGTTTCAAGATGTTGCTTGTTGGTGGAAGTTTCTAGTGCATTCAACGGATGGAGACCACGACTCGTTGGATGCCACCACGAGTCATGGTGAGTCTCGTGGAAAGGGGAGTCAGTTTGGTCAAGGAGTTGACTACGGTCGATTAAACGACCCGTGGTTTGAAGTAACGGCTCGTCCTGACCAGTCGTGGAAAGGGATCTGAGATGTGTCTTGAGGTAGTGGACCCGACGACTCGATACCACGAGCCTTGGTATGTTGACAGGACCTGTTGGGTTGGTCGTTGGTCCGTCCGAGATAGTTTTCAGGGAAATTATTTTCAGGGTATTCTCGACCTTTCCTCATTTTTAGCCCCTAAACTACGTCGTTTTGGATATTTTATGAGTATGATAATATAAGTTAAGTCCTTTAGGCATGGCCATTATCATGCAAGGATTCTAGAGAGGTTTTGGGAGATTCAAGGCTAACGTGGTTGCAGATGTACTTAGTAGGCTCTCCATGGAAAGTATGTCCCACGTGGATGAGGGAAAGAAGGAGTTCGTGAAGGATGTCCACTGACTTGCAAGGCTAGGAGTTATTTTGATTGACTCGACCGATGGCAGTGTTGTTATGCATAACGGGTCAGAATCGTCCTTGGTGGTTGATGTTAAATCCAGGCAAGATGAGGATCCAATATTAAGGAAGCTGAAGGATGCGGTGCGGAGTCAGAAGGTGGAGGTCTTCTCCTAAGGGGGAGATGGTGTGCTACGATACCAGGGTCGATTATGTGTTCCGGACGTCGACAATTTAAGAGTTCTAATATTTGATAAGGCACATGGTACCAGATATTCTATTCATCCAAGGTCTACGAAAATATATCAGGATTTGCGAGAAATCTATTTGTTACACCCCATAAATTTTGGACGTTTAGATGGCCTACTCGCATGTTGGTTAAGAGTTTTTGAATGACATACATGCTGGTGAAGGTCCCGGGGAAAGACCGGATAAGAGACACGTCGAACCATCACAAGAGGAGGTTGGCAGACCTCCTCCGTGATGGCCAAAGTGTCAAGGAGGCTCATCTCCGCGATGGCCAGCGTGTCACGGAGGCTCACCTCCGCGATGGCCAACGTGCCACGGAGGTGAGGTGCAGCCCCAAGTATAAAAGCCCCAAACTTCGATTAAAGGGATAAAATTCATAAAAATTTCCAGAGAATAACAAAGAGTACATAAGAAAATAGAGGGCATGAAGGTTTAATAGAAATTTCCTTCCGATTATGCTGTCAAATCAGGTCCAAACTAAAATTAACTCCAGATACCGAAGTATAAAGCTGCAGAGAGCATTCCTTCAGAGTTAGTTTCGTGAAATTTTGCCGGTGAATCGTCGTCCTACCGAGCTATGGTAAATGGAATTGCTCCAAATTAGCGTAAATATACTCCTAGCCCTAAAGTGAGTATTTCTCCCTTCTGGACTTTCGAGAAATAGCGAGTTTCCGGCTGTTTTTCGATAAGGCAAAGTTTGGGCTATATATATATATATATTGAAAGTGATGTTTTCTTCCAGGATATTGTTGAATTTTGTTCTAATTTCTATGAATTTAAATACAGTTGGAAGAAATAGCTTAATATTCGTCTAGTTACGCCAGTTAGCCGGAAAGCCGAAAACTGAGGTATGTAAAGCCAATTTCTTCGGCAAGCTAGTAGTTCTGGTATAGTAACATAGCTCAAGTGCCAGTAGAATGTTTCAGAAGTCGCATATTATGCTTAGTATAAATTTTAGTACG
>JACEIK010005752.1:74222-90479 GCA_018107945.1 Datura stramonium
AGCCAGCCAGGCACCAGATGTGCTAGGCTCAGTAGTTTAGCAGTCCAGGTCCTAATAGGGCACCAGGTGCCAGTCATACCCCCCAAGGCGGGGCGTGACAAAAGGTTACAATATCTTGAACAAAGGATCAACTAACAACTAGAGAGCTATAGCAATTTTCTGAGGAATATGCTCTCTTTATTGATATTGACTCTTCGCAAAACACTCCTTACAATGAAAACTATTTTCTAAGAATAAATCTTGATATGTGCAAATAGCATCCCCCTTCAATAACATCAATTTGTTGATTTATATAGAAGAAGTAATAGTCAGAATCCTATTCTCTTCTTGCTCCAAAACTCATTGGAACTTGATCAAGATATGAAAGATAAGGAAAGTGTACAAGATTCTAATCGAGATATATCTAAAAGAAGGTGACAGCGAGGAAGGGTATTTCGAATCTCGATCTGTCCATTCCAAATTAGACTTGATTTTCTTATTTGTTTCAATCTTCACACGGATTCTCCTAATTGTCAATTCTTTTTTTTTGTTGCAAATATGGCAATGTTTCCATGTTGAGTTCTTGTACCTTGATCCACATATTTATGCCATAAACCAAATTTCTCAAGAAATCCTTCTTGCACTTGAAATCTACTTTGTGTCAACTGATCATCAGTCATCTCCAGTCTTTTGCTAAGGATCTGGTTCCTTCACTTTGTGTATAGATCTTCTGTAATCCATTTTTTCGAGTAGGCATGATGTCATTTGTTAATCACCAGTTCCTTATTTGAGACATGTTTAGAACATGATTCTTGTATAATATTTGTAATGTTTGTCAATAATCAAAACTTTAAATTCAACATAGTTCAATTTTTTTTGCCTTTTTCATGATGACAAACCCATAGTAAAACCATAGCAAAAACTCATGTGCAATCTTTCCCCCAAGAACCAACTTGATCAACGATATGACTTAGTAAGATGTGTGATCTTACCTAAGTCTAACTAGAGACTTAAATTCCACTCATTGTAACCCAGTAGGTGGCTCTATGCCCCGAGCCTACACCTTGGGTGTGGGCAGCACTCAAATTACTACTGACCCGAGCGAATCCTTGGCTTGGTTTACTAGTAAATTGAATTAGCTATATGGAAGCTGTAAGTGTGCTAGGCATGTAAAACTCTTTTGGAAATCAAATCAATAGACTTTTAGATAAGTAAACTAAATAATTCCATAACTAAAATCATAATATAAAAGTGTTTACAAAATGATTGAAAGTACTAACTCAATTGACTAGTCTATGAAGCCTCTAATTTTGAAATTAGGGTACCGAGACAAGGCCCCCCGCTACCTTAATAACCTAATAATTGATAAGGGATAGACTGGAGCCTCCGAAATGTAGGAGGTGTCACCAATGCTGAATGAAAGAGATCCCACAAATGCGTCTGCTGCGATCTTGAACACCTGAATTTGCATTATATAAAGATGCAACGCCAAATGGTGTCAGTACATGTGAATGTACAATATGTAAAACAATTGAATAAAACAACAAGCTAAACTAAAATATTGAGTTGAAAGAGTAAACCGAATGATTCAATAAGACACAAAAATAAGTATTCTGTAAAACTATTATGCAACTAAAAACTGTTTATCAAAGATAAGTTCAAAACACTTTAGTTTAGTTTGGGAGTTTCTGTTAATTGGCATACATCATGTGCGGGCCTGATATCCAACCATTGGCCCTGTTGGGAGAGCAGTCCAAAGCCTTGTTAGGGCAGAGGATGAAATTGAATTGTGGATCTATACTAGCCCTTACTAGGGGCTATCTGAGGAATCTCCCGAATCAACAACATGATCCTAACCTAAGCTGGCAATGTAGTTACATATATATATATATATATATATTGGTGATCCTCTATGCTCAAAGCTATGGTCTGCTAGTGATCCTCTAAATTGTTTGGTGAGCCTTTATGCTCAAAACTATATTTCAAAAACTGCTTTTACTTTCTCTTTGAAAAATATCAGATGCTGAATCTAAAGTTAACTGAACTGTAACTCTTTTCTGAAAAGTTCTCTTTGAAATCTGATGCTAGTATAGTTATAAAAACAATGCATATGTCTAATATCACAAAACTTTCAAAAATATTACTTTTGACAAAAATAAGGATTCATGGGATAAAATTGTCACGATCCGTAATCGGGCCATGACAGTATGGTATCAGACCTTTAGGTTCACCAGTCTTACTAGTACAAGAGTAAGTTCCTACTAGAGTCTCACGGATCGGTACAATGACGTCCGTATTCTATCTTCGGGAGGCTATAGTGCATTCTTAGGAACATTCCACCTTTTTGATTCCTTATTGTGCTTTTTTGACTCTTCTAACTTCTAAGGCTTCATTTGTTTCATTCTGTCCAAAATGGTTCGAACGATATCTTCAGTGGGCAAGGGCAAGGTTCCTGCATCTACAGTTAGGGCCCCATCTAGGGGTCGAGGTAGAGGTAGAGCTAGAGGTCGAGGTCGGGCATGTGTTGTGGTGCTAGCTCGGGGTCAAGCTAGGGCACTGTCACCTGAGCCAGATATTGAGATTGAGGATTTAATTCATCAGACAGAGGGGGTTGGACTAGTCCAGCCTCCATCAGGATTTTGTAGTCACTCCAGTTTTTCAGGATACCATGGTTAAGATTGATAACGTTTAAATCACACTCCTGTAAAAGTATGATGGGGATGTTGTCAATAAAGAACCCAACAAAGGTTAGGGTCGATCTCATAGGGAATATAGTCAAGATGTAGAATAACACTAGTATTTATGCTTTTAGTGCAATTATTTCCTAATGGGGGGTTTCAATGAAGTAAGTGGGTAAGAGTAATGTGAAGTTGTTGTCAAGTTTATGCAATTAACTAAGGAGGTGTTCCCCATGGATTCATAACTACTTCGGATTTTACACTTGTGATCTATTCCAATACTTAGCTTGTAGAACTGATAACATAGATTCATCCAAATGACTGATTCGTTCCCTATTGGATGACTATACTCAATTACCGGATTAGGTCTCTTGAGTAATTTCACTTTAACTGTTATCAATTTATTCCAAATTAACTAACTTACCACCGCAGCTCAAGTTATACAATGAACCATAAAGTTCAAGGCTTTGTTGTTCTTCTTTTTTCCTAATCTCTACCTCTCCAGGTTCAAGCAAGTAGAGAATTCCGGCAAGTCCTAATGTTGCACTCCATTAATAAATGTTTAAGATAAAGAGAAGACAATACAAGCATTCATATTGATTTAGAATCACTTTTTGCAAACCCTAGTTGGTTAATTCACCATGGTTCCCACAATCCTAGTTGTGGAGGTTTTAGCCTCTCATGGTTGTAAGAGAAGAATTAAAATTCAAAGACAAAAACATAATTAAAAACTTATAATGCTAATTGAAATAAAACCCACTTGATTAATTGCCCAATTCAACAATGATCAATCCAAGAACAATGAATAATCTTCAAGAATATTGACAAGAAAACTCGAAAGTACTTTTCTATTCAAAAAGTCGAACTCCTCAGAAAAATAACCTAAAAAAATATTTATACAAATAATTAAAAATCTTTCTTAAATTAACAGGAAAACCGATTAAACTGTCGCCGCCTTCTTCTATGACTCGTACCATGATCATAAGAGTCTTAGATTCTGCTCGTACAATGCTAGGAAACACTGATTTTGGTTAAGTGATGGGAGTTGGTACAATTCGTACAATGCTCCTATGAGTCGTACATCTTTGTCGTGGTCTAAACCAGTGATTTTTGGATTCCTCTGAATATTTTCACGAGTGTCTTTGTGCGACTTGTACCTTGATCTTATGACTCGTGGTTGCCTCTCATACCATGAAATCTGTCATTCAACATTCTTTCTAAAGTTCACATGGCTCCTTAGTACGGGTTGTAGGTAGTCATCACGAATCATGGTTTCTACTCGTACCAGGAGACTAGTCAAAGTGCGTCCTTCTGTAATTTGCCACGACTGCTCTGGTATGGCTCGTACTAGGATGGTATGGTTCGTACCAAATGTCGTACTTTGGCTTGGTCTTAAGCAGGCCTTTTGAAGTTTTCCACTAATCACAGTACGACTCATACCACCAAGGTACAACTTGTATTGAGACCTGTATTTATCCCATTTTCTGCACTCTTTTCCCTTCTTTTACAGATTTCAACTCCAACACCCGATTTCCCTAAAAATAAAGCAAAAGTGCATCATATCTATATACACACCTAAGACCATGCATATTTTCTCAGTTTTAAGCGTCGAAAGTGCTAGAAACCCACAACACATCAACACCCTCAACTTAAGACTTTTGCATATCCTTAAGCAAACAAAACAAAACTAACGACGCTTAACTAGAGAGTAAAATAGAAGACCTACAACCAACATAACAAAATTTTCATAAAAGACCATTATCAAATACTGACCCCTTTTTCATTTAAATAAAGTCAGCCATGCATACATGCAACTATAAATTATGACATACAAGGATCTAGATCTGGCATCTAACTATTAGCAGAGAACTTAGCCAACACTAGTGCTATTTACACAGACAACTGACAGAATGCAATACAAACCATGTACCCTCACAACAAATAAAGTCCCCAACACTCACAGATATATACAAATGACACTTGGGACTAGTCAAGTAGACTCTCACTCTCACAAAGAAGTTCTAAATTGCATATTGGATATCATAGGCTTGCCCTTATTTTCTCTACTTTGACTTTTCAGATAGTTAAGCTAGGATCACTATAGGACTTTTATTGGCTTTTAATTTAGGCTTAGGGTTGGGTATGGTAGATATGAAAATAGTGACTGACCCTCATTGACACTACACACCTTGGCGTCACTTTCCACTTTTTACCCATTTTTATTTTTCTCTTTTTCCTCCCTTTTTTCACCATTTAGCAGTCATTTGTGGGTGTGGTGACTTTTCTCTTTTTCTTTTCAACTTTATTTTCTTTTGACTTTTATTTTTTTTTATTTCCTTTGTTTTACACCACACCCCACTTTTATTTGACTTTTTCTTTCTTTTTTACCCCCAATAGATTTACGTACACCTACTGTAGTCACCCTAAACTTAGGCATTTCGCCTGAATTAAGGTTCACAATGTCCAAGAAGGGACTAGGGCCAAACAGGTTCATTATAAACACGGGAAAGGCGAATGGGTAATCAAATAAAAATGGTCAACTTTTAGGCTCAAATACGGGATCAAGGGATTCATTTTATTTGGTAGGGTAATTTAAGCTAAAAGTGGGCTAATACAAAAATGCCTATGATCCTTTCCTAACCAACTGTCCTACAACCTATGTAAAGACAAATATGGAAAGTTCTAGATCCTCTATGCAATATTGAACTAAGTAAGAATCCTCACTCACTCATAGTATAGGTTTGCATTTATTCTACCTACTTGGTTTACAACTAAGTTGCAATTACTTATCAAATACCATAAAAAGATCCACAGTAGTCATACTTTGCAGTCAACATACACAGCTAGACACAAATATTTTAAAAAGGGTCATTTTTTTATCAAAACATCAAAATATGTGCATTTATTGGCTGCAAAATACTCCTAATTACACAAACAACAACAACATCCTAAATATGCCGGTTCTACTAGATATCATGTCCAAAGGAAAAAACATGGCAGCAAAAATTCTCGGATGAAAATAAAAAACAAGGAAAAGCACACCCCCCATAAAAAACATGCTTTGTCCCCAAAGAAGTAAAATGTAAGAACTAGGAGAGCGACATACTTTGGCGCTCTAAGCACTCCTGTCAAATACTCAGACTTCACCGACCATTCATGGGTTACCTCCCATGCAACGCCTGATTTAACTTCGCGGCATGACATAACTTTCTTGACTATTCAGGCTTCATCCAGATACACCAATTCGATTCCTCTTACCTCCTCGGTTTTTCCCATATACAAATTCATTCTCTTTCCATTTACCTTGAACCTTTTACCATCCTTGTTCTTAAATTCAGCGGCACCATATGGGGACACTTCTATCACTTGATATGGTCCAATCCATCTAGACTTTAATTTACCGGGATGCAAGCAGAGCCTCGAATTAAACAGGAGTACCAAATCACCAGTATTGAGCTCTCTTTTTTGCAATCGTCTGGTCATGATAGATTTTCATTCTCTCCTTATAGATGGCTGTGCTCTTGTAAACTTGGAGCCGGAATTCATCCAACTTATTCAGCTGATCTAGCCTTAACTTGGTTGCTTCATTCCAGTCCAAGTTCAACTTCTTCAGTGCCCATAATGCCTTATGCTCCAGCTCCACTAGAACGTGGCATGACTTTCAATATAACAACTGATATCATGAAGAGCCAATAAGGGTCTTATAAGCTGTTCGATACTCCCAGGGTGCATCATCCAACTTCCTAGACCAGTCTATCCGATTGGTATTTACTATTTTCGCCAAAATTGTCTTGATTTACCTGTTGAAGACTTCCACTTGTCCTATTGACTGAGGATGGTAAGGTGTTGCCACTTTATACTTTACACCATATTTCTCAAGCAGAGTTCTGAAGAGGCGATTATAAAAGTGTAATCCACCGTCGTTAATGATGGCTTTGGAAGTATCAAATTTGGCAAATATATGCTTTCGTAGGAATGCTGTGTCACTTTTCCCTTCATTGTTAGGGAATGCAATGGATTTCACCCATTTTGAGACATAATCCACCTCCACCAAGATATACTTCATCCCATACGAGCTCACAAATGGGCATATGAAATCAATACCTCATACATCGAACAACTTTACTTTCAAAATTGGGGTTAGTGGTAGCTCATGCTTACGAGTGATGCCGCCTTGTCGCGGGCATTGGTCACAAGACTTGGAAAAATCATATGCATCCTGGTGGATTGTGGGCCAATAGTATCTGCGCTGCATAATTTTATGCACAGTTCGGATGCCACTGTTATAACCCCCAACTGGAGATGAGTGGAAGGTCTCAAGTATACTTAACATCAACCTTTGGCACACACCTACGAATCAACCCATCGTCACAAATATGAAACAAATAAGGCTCATCCCAATAGTACCTGTTTACGTCAAATAGAAACTTCTTCCTTTGCTCGGAAGTCAGGTCTGCCAGAATCATATTACTTACCAAGTAGTTTGCATAGTCGACAAACCATGGGATCAGATCTTGAGATGCAACCAACACCTGCTCATCTGGGAAGGCATCACCAATGTCAACCTCATATTTCAATCTTGTCTCTGCCTCCAACCTGGATAAGTGATCAGCCACCTGATTCTCAGTCCCCTTTCGATCTTTTACCTGGAACTCAAATTCATGTAAGAGCAACACTGTCACAACCTGAACGTATACCCGGATCATAACATGGGACAAGGAGCACCGAGAGACTCCAAGTCGACCCATGACATGAACATTCATCTAAATTCATATCACTAAACTGAATACTTAACATGACGATATAGCAAAAACATGAACATAACATAACATAACATGATAAGCAGAACGTACTAAAATACATAACAGCTGAGTACTACAATTAGTCTGAAAGCTTCTATCGTATTAGATGGGTTGATGGGACAACATCCCCCAACTAACCTGAAAAAACTGAAAGAAAAAAGGGACATCAATATCTAAAACATATGGTCCTCAAAGAATGAGGACTCACCGAAGGCTAGATGCTAAACTCTGAAATGGACTATTGACGGGGCTGAGTCTGAGAGCCGGATCTTGTATCATGAAACGATACAACATAGAAAGTATGCGGTCAGTACGTGGAATGTACCGAGTATGCAAGGTAAGTAAAACATACATTTAAAATACATAAAAGCTCATAAATGATCATAAGAGTGGGACAACATGCTCATAACATAAGTAGCATACGATAACGTAAGGCTCCAGGTTTTCAAAACATTCGTAACTCAATCGTAATCATAATCATAAGAGAAAAACTTGAATTGAACATGACTTGAGCCAATGTTCATAATCATAAACATGCATAAATCATAAGGAATAGTGGGAGATTCTTATAACTGACATAACACATATGAGCACACATGGAGCCCGACCTGTAAATCCTTAGTCGGGAGGGTGTTTGTACCTTGCGAAGGGTAGAACCATGAAGGGCATGATGTCACACATGAAAGGGCCCATTTGGGCAAGGGGACAGTCACAAGGGAGGTCCCATCATGTCCTACGGTGGCACGTAGTTCTGAGATTCAGGGAGAAACCTGAGCCCCGAACCTACTCGGTGTTACATATTACTCCCAAAACATATATAGTACTCATAGTATAATATGCATGAGATTCATGGGCTAGTTAAATCATGATAATCATAAACATGCTTGTAAATACGTGAACTAGTCATGCGGGTAAGGTCCGTGGGTTGGCCAAAACATAATTAGTAAAATCATGAGACTCATGCATACTTATAAATCATATATAGACTTTGTAAATCATCAATCCATTATGGGCATTTGAATAAATCCATAGTACAAATCGTAAATCATGATGCGTTTATGAATATCAATAATTGAGGTAAGGATCATAAATCGTTTCATCATAGAACATGCATAATTAGACTTAATTTAGTAGAGATTGAAATTAATAAAATCCGATCCTAATTCATAAAATATGATGTAAATCATGAAAGATAATAACCCATTTACAGATCATTAGAATTCCACAAGATTTAAGTTAAAACCCCTTAAGATTTTTGATCAAACTTCATGAATTTGGAGAGATTGGGAATGGGTGTGAATGAAAACATCCATTCATAACCCTATATACCTGTTAATGGCTGATTCTTACCCTTCCTTGAATTCCCAAAAAGAATTGAAGAAAAACCTTGAAGTATTGCCTTGATCACCTCTTTAGCCTACCATTCTTGCATGCATGAATATGAAATGGCCTAAAATGAACTTAACCCCTTTAAAAGTCACTATTCATAACTCAAAACAACGTAGTTTAGGCCTTAAAAGCTTAGGAATTATGAAATAGCCCTTACTAAATTTGCAGAAAATAACTGTCAGGTGGTCCTAATGAGGGACCTAACGACTCGTCATCAAGGTCACGACTCATGGCTTAGCTCGTTAAGTACACTGCTCATCTAATCTTCTGGGCTCGTCATGGGCAACCTCATGACTCATCACTGGTGACCACGACTCGTGGTCACCGCCCATTATGTACACTACCTCCATGCTAATTATTTTCTCAACCAGCTGACCACAACCCTCCCCACTAATTGTGGGGACTTACCACGACTTGTGGGGTCTTTCCGTCAAGTCCACTGAACCTCTTCCTTTTCTTTTCTTACTCACCCACCCCATGACTGACCTAATGACTCGTGAGGCCTGACCACGAGTCGTGGTCACACCCATGGGGATCCTTTTTCTCAAATTTCCAAACTCCTCAGCTGGCCTCCCCACGAGTCACATCACGACTCATGGGCTGCACCAATGGGTCATCTCACAAATCGTTTTGTGCCTGGTGCTAGTTTTTAAACTTTTCCTCATTTCAACTCTCGGGTTTGATCTTTGGGCTTTCGGGGTATAACAAACACCCATATTTTTAGCCTTGGTTTGGCATCCTTCTTTGACATTAGATACCGCAATTCTGCATGGTCTGTGTGTACAATCACCTTAGTTCTGAGCAAGTATGCCCAAAACTTTTCGAATACAAAGACTACTATGAGCAGCTCATATTCAGTCATCGTGTAATTCTTCTGAGCTGCATTGAGTGTCTTACTGGCGTAATAGATTGGGTGAAATATTTTTTCTCTCCTTTGTCCTAAGACAGCACCAAGAGCCACCCCGCTGGCATCACATATTACCTCAAATAGGAGAGACCACTCTGGAGCTATGATAATGGGGGATGAGGTGAGTCTTTCCTTTAGGCATTCAAAGGCTTTCAAACATGCTTTATCAAACATGAAATTCACCTCGTTCTCAAGTAGTTTGCGTAATGGTTGTGTAATTTTTGAGAAGTCCTTGATGAACCTCCTATAGAATCCTGCATGCCCCAAAAAGCTCTTGATACCTTTGATAGAAATATGTGGTGGAAATCCTGCTATACCTCAATTTTCTCTTTGTCCACCTCTATCCCTTTTTCTAAAATTCTATGGCCTAGCACAATACCCTCTTTTACCATGAAATGACATTTCTCCCAATTTAGGACCAGATTGGTTTCCTCATATCTGCTCAACCCTTTACTCAAATGCTTAAGGCAATCTTCAAATGAATCACCCACGATCGAGAAGTCATCCATCAACACTTTAATGGTGTCCTACACTATGTCTAAAAAGATGGACATCATGCAGTAATGGAATGTGGCTGGTTCATTGCACAACCTAAAGGGCATCCTTCTAAAAGCAAAAGTCCCATAAGGACAGGTAAAGGTGGTCTTCTCTTGATCCACTAGGGCTATTGAGATCTGATTATACCCCGAGAAACCATCAAGAAAATAGTACCATCCTCTACCTGCCAACCTGTCAAGTATCTGAACCATGAAGGGCATTAGGAAGTGGTCCTTTTGGGCCAATGATTGAGTTTTCGGTAGTCCATGCAAACACGCCACCCTGTAACCGGCCTTGTCGGTATCAACTCATTCCTCTCATTTGGCACTACTGTGATTTCGCCTTTCTTTGGGACACATTGTACCTAGCTCACCCATTTACTATCAGCAATGGGATAAACTACACCCATATTTAGCCATTTGATAATCTCTTTCTTCACCACCTCTTGCATAGGTGGATTTAGTCATCTTTGGTGATCTATGCTCGGGACATAGTTCGACTCAAGTTGGATTTTGTGGGTACAAATGCCTGGGGGAATATCGACAATGTCAGCAATGGTCGAACTAATTACCTTTTTTTATCTTCTCAATACTGACACCAGGTCCTCTACTTGCCAGTCCACAAGATCTACTGTTATAATCACTGGCAGGGTGTTGTTCTGCCCCCAAAAAACATATTTCAGATGTGGGGGTAGAGCCTTAAGCTCCAAATATGGTGGTACCTCGACTGATGGTTTTGTTGGAGGGGTTGCCCTATTCTTTAAATCAAGGTCTAACTTCTTTGGCTTGAGGTTGTAGGACCCCATTCCCTCTAGGGAATTGACCATCTCTTTGTACCCCTAGACATCATCCCCATCATAATTCATTAGGATGGCTTCCAGTGTCTCAACACTCGTTTGTGCCACTAGAGGCACTAACAGTCTCACATCCTTGATCCTGGTGCTTACATGGGTTGATCTTGTTAGGGTTTCCTTGCTGTAACCTTAATAGATCAAAATTAAAGGAAAACCATAAACGAGGAAATAAAGACTAAAACATAAAAACAAGCAATCCCCGACAACGACATCACTTTTGATAACACTCAAATCACACTCCTGTAAAAGTATGACGCGGACATTGTCAATAAAGAACCCAACAAAGGTTAGGGTCGATCTCACAGGGAATATGCTCAAGATATAGAATAATGCTAGTATTTATGTTTTTAGTGCAATTATTTCCTAATAGGGGTTTTTAATGAAGTAAGTGAGTAAGGGTATTGTGAATTAAAGTTGTTGTCAAGTTTATGCAATTAACTAGGGAGGTGTTCCCCATGGATTCATAACTACTTCAGGTTTTACACTTGTGATCTATTTCAATACTTAGCTTGTAGAACTGATAACTAGGTTCATCCAAACAACTGGTTCTCTTTGATTGCAGTGCCTTTGATTAGATTGACTTAGAAGAATGTCCTTTTCTAGTGGTCCAATGAGTGCGAGGTGAGCTTTTTGAAGCTCAAGGCCTTATTGACTTCAACACCAATTCTGACACTTCCAGTTGAGGGCTAGGGGTTTACAGTATATCATGATGCTTCTAGAATTTGTTTGGGTTGTGTGTTGATGCAACAAGCAGAGTTATTGCATATGCTTCTAGGAAGCTAAAGGTTCATGAGAAGAACTACCCCACTCATGACTTGGAGTTAGTGGCGGTAGTCTTCACGTTGAAGATTTGGAGGCACTACCTATATTGAGTTTATTGTGAGATATTCATCGATCATCATAGTCTTCAACACATTTTTAGCCAAAAGGACCTTAATTTGAGATAGCGTAGGTGGCTGGAGTTGTTAAAGGACTTTGATATTTTGATTCTTTATCGTCCGGGCAAGGCAAATATGATAGCGGATACCTTGAGTTGAAAGGCGGCGAGCATGGGAAATTTGGCATTCCTAGTGGCGGAGGAGCGACCCTTGGCTTCAGATATCCAGTCCCTAGATAATAGGTTGGTTAGGCTTGATATTTCTGAGCTGAGGAAAATTCTTGCTTGTGTGGAAGCTAGATCTGTGTCGTTGGAGCAAATTTGGGCACAATACTTTGAGGATGATTCAAGATAAGGTGTTGAATGGTGAGGCTAGGAAGGAGACCTTAGATCCAGAGGGTGTTTTAAGGATTAAGGGTCATATCTACGTTCCTAGAATAGGAGACTTGGTTAGGTTGATTATGGAGGAGGCCTATTATTCTAGATATTTTATCCACCCAGGGGCAGCAAAGATGTACCGCGACTTGAGGCAGCATTACTGGTGGTGTGGGATGAAGCCGGATATCTCAAATTTCGTGTCTAGCTGCTTGAACTGTCAGCAGGTAAAGTACGAGCACCAAAGTTCAAGTGGATTGACTCAGAGACTACCCATTCTTAAGTGGAAATGGGAACGAATAGATATGGACTTTGTGGTAGGCTTGTCATGTTCATTTCGATGATTTGATGCTATATGGGTCATTTTTGATAGATTGACCAAGTCCGCTCACTTTCTGCCCGTTCAGATTTCATACAGTTCAGAGAGGTTGGCTTAGATATACATTCAGGAGATTTTATATTTGCACGGGGTGCCTATTTATATCATCTCGAACCATGGTATTTAGTTTAAATCATGTTTCTAGAGGTTGATTAAGAGAGAGTTAGGTACCTGAGTTGAGCTTAGCACAACCTTTCATCCGCAGACTGATGGTCAGCCTGAGTGTACTATTCAGGTCCTAGAGGATATGCCTCAAGCATGTATTATTGATTTTGGAGGTAAGTGGGACCAGTTCTTGGCTTTGGCAGAGTTCACATATAATAAATAGCTACCATTGAGTATTCAAATGGTGCCATTCGAGGCGTTATATGGTAGGAGATGTAGGTCTCCAGTGGGTTGGTTTGATGCTTTCAAGGTTAGACCTTGGGGCACTGACTTGTTACGTGACTCTGTGGATAGTGTTCATGTGATTCAAGAGAGGCTCCATATAGCTTAGAGTAGCCAGAAGAGCTATGTTGATTAGAGGGTTCGAGACATGGAGTTTATGGTTGGAGATAGGGTGTTCCTTTATGTGTCACCCGTGAAGAGCATGATAAGGTTTGGGAGGAAGGGAAAGCTTAGCCCTAGGTTCATCAGTCCATTTGAGATTTTGCGTTGTATTGGGGAGGTAGCTTATGAGTTAGATTTTTCTCTAGCTCTTTCGGGTGTTCACCCTATTTTCCATGTGTCTATGTTGAGGCGGTATGTTCTAGATGAGTCTTACGTGCTTCAGTGGGATTCAATTTAGTTTGATGAGTCCTTAGCTTTTGAGGAGGAGCCTGTAGCTATCCTAGACATACAGGTTAGAAAGTTGAGGTCGAAGGAGATTCTGTCGGTTAAGGTTTAGTGGAGGAATTGTCCAGTCGAGGAGGCTACTTGGGAGACTGAGATTGACATGCAGACTAGATATCCTCACCTTTTCAAGTGTTTAGGTACTTCCTGTTCTTTAACTTTCGAGGACAAATGTCCTTTTAGTAGTGGATGTTTTAATGACCCTCCTGTTCATTTCCTTACTTTTGTATGATTTTATCATTTCAACCTGCCCCGTGGCTTCTACACTACCTTTCTGACTTGCAGGGATGGGTAGCATGGTTCCCAAAGTGTTCGGGCAGGTTTTGGAAAGGTTTGCTAGTTTTGGAGTTTCTACAGTCGAAATAGTTAACTTCGGTCAACATTCTTAATAAATAGACTTGGATGAGAATTTCGTCAGCGCCATTAGCTCCGAAATGTGGATTTTAGGCTAGTGGGACCTTTGGTTTAGGTCCCAAGGCTTTCAGACTCATTTTGGGCGTTTGGGAGGTTGTTTTTATGTGGTTTAAGTATTGATTTTATTGTTCATCTTGTCAAGACAACCTCCAATGGTCATTTCATCGATTCTATTGAGTCCAGAATGCTGTTTCTACTTGGAAAACATATTAGGTTTGCATTCATGGCACTCTGAATGAATTCTTGGGGTCCGTTTGAAGTTTGAGTTATGGTTGGTGCCAGGAAACTAGCTATAGCAGCTAGAAACCGCTGTAGAGGATCTGTCATAGCAATCTAGAGTCCGCTGGAGCAAATAATCGGTAGCTTTTTAGGCCGATCACTTCCCTTTAAGCTAATATCATACAAAACTCGACCCACCATTGTTGGGAGATCTATAAGTGGCGATTTCCACCATTTCTTAGCGGATTCTTAGGCAAATAGGTAAATTATCTTCCCCTTTTCATTCCTTAGCTAATTATAGCTTTATTTTTGTTCTTAATTCGCATTTTTGAGCTCCAAATCCAAGAATTTCTCTTTTATGATCTTGATATTTCCAGACTGGTTTGAGCCCCGAAAGGAGCTCCGTCTTTGCACAAATTTCGGGTATGAGTTCCTAAACCTTCAAGGAACACAATACTGTAATTTATTTTAGTTTTTGTTAGCATGCTCTGAGTGTCGATTTTCGACTCAATTTTTATCCTGAATTAAAATATATCAATATGGGTATTGTTAGCTTTGTTTTGATCAATAGATCATGTTTTTGATAGTATGGCAACAATCCTAGGCATTGCGGAAGGGGAAAGCTTCCGAGTGACAGTTTTTTGCGTGATGTTCGGCCGTGAGCTAGGTTACAGTTTCCTTTCTTTAGACTTGGCTCGGTTTGGTAGTATATTTATAAGTTTCATGATATTATGGTGATTTCCTAGTTAGAATTAAGTTGTGATGATTTTTCCGGATTATTGGCCATTTCTTGGTCTTTAGAATAGTTTTCCTTTATAAGCCTTAGTTTAGGTGGTTAGTTGCTATATTGAGGATAGGTTTGAGATTCTTAGGCTATGCTTAGAAGTGATTTTTGTGGTATATTTGGATGAGAGGTATTTTCTTGGGATTATTGGTCGTCATCGATTTGTTAAAGTTGTTATTGCTTTAATTTCTCATTTTTCCTTCCATTACGAGATTGTGGGCCTGAGGTTATTGTTTTGGAGTAGCTGGGCTCCAGGTTAGTATGATTGTGGTATAGAGGGTGATTTACCCTATTTGATATGGAACTATACTCACACACATACATACACATACACCTGAGTGCGCATGCATACATCCTCATATACATGCGCATGGATTGAAATATGATTTGAGAAAAATACTGATCTTTGTCTTTTAAGATAAATGGCTCATGTTTCACTGATTCGAACTCCGAGGGGAGTGTACTACCATTTTTATGGATTTGTGGTTTATAAATGAGTTGTATTATCTATAAAATCAGTCCGAGGTGAGGCCTAGTCTAGTTATACTCTCTCTCTCTTATTATATCCCAGGTTAAATGCCAGATGGCTCGAGGTCATTGCCGGGTTCACTGCTTTCTACATTTGTTACTACATCCGAGGTTAAATGCCGAATAGCCCAAGGTCATTTTTGGGTTAATTTCTTTCTTCATTGGCCACATATTGCATCGCATCATCCCATACTACATTGCATCATTTCTGTATACTTGTATGTATATATTTGTATTTGTGTATTACTGTTATTTTTCACGTTATCCTTGATCTATTGCAATGTACAAGTTAGTTTTCGATAGATAGTTCCTTTCATATCTTTTATATTATATATTATCTTCTCAGCTCGGTCGTCCTATGATGCCTACTGAGTACCCCGTATTTTGGTACTCATACTACACTTCTTCATCTTATTCTGATGCAGCTCCCAGTGCGAGTCACCCTCGTTGATCCTTTGCTCATTCGTGGGTTCTTTTGATGATTCAGATTGTGGTGAGCTATTAGCATCCAGAAAATTACTACTTTCCATATTGTATCTCTTTTTTATATTTTGTATTTTCCAAAAAGTTGTATTTCATTTGTATATCCTTATTCTCGTACTTTTAGAGGCTCTTGTACAGGTGACACCAGGTCCGGGGTTGGTATCTTGTGTATATTGTCTTTTCTTGTTTCCTTAGGGCCTATATTGTATATTTTATACCTAT
>JACEIK010005753.1:43881-59339 GCA_018107945.1 Datura stramonium
CTCGATTAGGGGCAAATGCTCATCCCAGCTACCACCAAAATCTAGGTGGGATAGTTGAGCTACGCGAAAACTGGTCCAGATACTATAATTATATTAAGAAAAAAAAGAAGAGAGAAAATGACTTATTAGAATTTGAATTTTTGAATCTTACATACACCACAAATATTAACAACATGGTAATTATTAATTAATATGGGTCTGTGGGTTCAATTTTTAAGTATAGAGAGAATCTTGTTGGAAAGTGTTTTTCTTTTAAATGAGCCTTATGCAGCTCGAATTTGATTAGTCGAGACCCCAATTTGATACTTGACATCGAGTGAAAAACCACCAAAAAAAGAGTAAAAGGTAATTTCAATTAGGTTAAGAGTGTAATAAAAATATGACTACTCATATATTATATGTCTGCATACATGTAAAGATTATTCTTTTCTTGAATTTATTTATTTATCATGGGGACCATTCAAGCTAGGGAAAGGCAAGAAGAGTGGGGGGGAATCATGCAGAAGGGGTTGGGCCATTAATTTCCATGGAATTAATGAGTGAATATTTGTGTGTGTGTGTGTGTGTGTGTATGGGCACTATGTTGACTTGGATGAAAGCAAATTAAAGCTTAATGTAGCATAGCTTAGCTAGGAAAGAAAGATAGATAGATAGATAGAGAAGCTCCTTCATCTTTTTAATCCAATGGTGCCAAGAGAATATATTTCATCATTTGAATAAATTTACTTTGGAAGGGCACCTCTCTTTCTTTTTCTTTTGACAAATGCAATGACACTATCATATATGGATTGGTCCCTTTTCCTATCTTGTCATACTTTTCATGATCAACAAAAGGGGGCAGTTTATCAACTCCTACTAGGATAAATCATGTGTTCTTTGGTGTGTTTTTTTTCCTCTTCTCCAATCTTATATTGTTGGTCATTTGTGGCTTTGTACTCCCTAATATGAAGAGGTGCAAAATGTAAAAGCCTCAGAATATTTATATTTTTTAATTAAAACAAGCTTATCACCAACTTAAGATGAGATTAATAAGAGGTTAATCCCATAACTTTGAAGTATGTGCGGGTCCACACGAGAATAATGGAATACTCAGACATCACTATGTTACCAGTTGGAAAGGCCTACATGACCTTAATGACCAAAGTGTGTACCTTGTGAATTTGGGCCAAGTATGAACAACAACAATAACACTAACTCTTAGGTTCAAATTTCAACGGACATAAATTATTAGGTGATTTTTTCTTACTTGTTTTAATTTTGATAGACAGAGTTATTTAATACCTGTTGATTGGTGGGAGGTGATAGATATTTCATAAATTAGTTGAGGTACGCGAAAACTGACCCAGACACTATGGTCATAAAAAAAAGTATGAACAACAGCAACAACATATCCAATGTAATTCCATGAGTGAGGTTTGAAAAAAATGATGTGCGCACAACCTTTGTGATGGTAGAGCGGTTGTTTTCGATGGACCCTTGCTCAAGTTAGGCATATCAATAACAATGTGTAAAGAAAAACAGCAGTGAATAAGCCAAGTGAAAAAATAATGAAGAAAAAAACATAGGAACAAAAAATAATACGACAACCAAAGCAAAGAAATAACAAGTAATAATAAAATCGAAAAAAAGATAATAGGAAAGTAATAATGATAATAATAATAAGAAGAAGAAAATCTAGACATCGGTTGACTACTACGTATCTTTAACCATAATCCTCAATCTTCATATAATCATATCTAAGGTCATATCCTCAATGAATTGCAGGTATATCATGTCCTATCTAATCACCTCTCCTCAATAGTTCTTCGACATATCTCTCTCTCTCCTAGATCAAATCCATCACAGTCAACCACTCATACCTCCTATCTGGGGCATCTATGCATTTCCTCTTCATATGTCTGAACCATCTCAATCTCGCCTGTCTCAGCTTGTCCACCATGGAGGCCATTCCCACCACCACGTTCCTAACCCTATCTCTCCTAGTATGCCCACCCATCTATCCCAACATCCTCATTTTCACTACTTTCATCTTCTGGACATGCGAGTTTTTGACGGCCAACACTCCGCCCCATACAACATAGTTGGTCTAACAATCACTTTATAGAACTTACCTTCAGGTCTTGGTGACACATTTTTATCACACAAGACACCGGATGTAGGCCTCCATTTTATCCATTCTACTCCGATATAATATGTAACATCATTGTCAATCTCCCCATTTTTTTGTATTATCGACCCAAAATACTTGAAAGAACCAAATATAAAATTAGGAACAATTGGAGCAAACATGGCTCCAACTTTATGGAACTACATTGAAGATTTTGGGTTGTTGGCGGAGTTGGAGCGTCGAGGTGAGATTTGGAAAGCAAATAGACATATGTTGAAACTTACTGGGAAGCTCTACATCCTCCCTCATTGTTTGGTGAGACTTCACGTTTGTAATAGTGGAGAAATAGTTATAATTATTCTTTTGAGTTATCGGAGCCTATCTCTATAGACTATTTCATTTCATGTCATAGAAATTCCATGAACAGTAATTATTCTTTTAGGGTATAAACTATGATTACTCATATGGCATGCATGAATGAAATGCACTGATTTATAAAGATTTGAATGTTGATTCCATGAAATGAGTTGAGTGGAGAATCATCTCATAGTTATGAGATTTTAATTTCAAATGAAAATGCGTTGATTTAAAGGTTGCGTGCATTCTTAGTTTCCATTACTAACACGACTTTGTTTTCCAACAGTTTCTGTGTACATAATTAGAGATGTATTACTGGGGATTCCTATATGGATTGGTTTGCAGTTTGCTCGGGTCGAGTAGTGTCTCAAGTGCCAATCACATGACACATGTGGTTAATAATTTAGGCACCAATTTTGGAAGTTTGAGAGTGCACTCTACTCTAAATGGTGTCATACATAGTTCATTGATACAAGTAACAATCTTCAAATATGATTCTCTGATAACTCTCTATCATTTCTTCACCTTTTCATTGTATGTCATGAACTCAAGGCTAATCAAAATGGATGACAACACACAAATAAAAAGAGAAATTTATTAGTGATTGGTACTTTTCACAGGGAAATATTTGACTCTAACAAAAAGTTTGTTTTAACTTGATCTAATTGACACTGATGATGAGAATAACTGTCATTCAAACAAACAATTATAATATAAAGGTTCTAGCAAAATTTGACACCTACAACAATTGGCTAGGATTCTCTTACAAACCCAAAAGTATGGACCAATGTTATTGGAAATCAAGATTCATCCTTTCTCGTTGTAAAGCATCTCATATGCAAAGTCCTCCTTATAAACTTTAGTTCCATTCTTGTGGTTTGCCTTTTTGGCTATTGAAATCCAAAATGTCCCACAAAGATTGTATATCCCAATCTTGTAGGAATCAAAATAAAGTACTTGCTTTAATTTAAAAGAAAAATACTTGGCTTTCTATTGATATCACAAGTGTTTTCATTTCTTTTCTTTCTTTTTTTTAACAGCGAGTTAACAACTTATATCATGTCTCCTTGTTAACTGGGGAGACAATCATCATGGGATTGGGAATATATTACAGGGACATTTAAGGAAATCACAAGGCTCAGACGTGAGCGGAAGGAGAATTCAAATTAATATGGTAAAAAAAAAAAAAAAACGCGATGAACCTGGCAAAAACTAGAAGCAAGAGTTGCAAATAATGCATGGACTCCTTCCTTCATCCCTTTTGAAAGTGATCAAATCAATTTAGTCATCCTGAACTGTGTTTGTGCAGTCTCTTCTCCTTGGATGCCTCGAGCTGATCAATTGCAAGTTCTCAGCAAGCATATAAAGGGAAAGAAAGCAGAGTCCAGCATAGGCAATGGTAACACCTGACGCTATCCTTCCAAGAGCTGATAGCACATACAAAGCAGCGACAACCTTAAAGAACAAGCGCTTATCATGGCCAGTAGCAGCAACCCGAAGAACAGACTCAGCAGCACCAATAGTATTGGCGAGACAAGCAAAAACCCTGTTGGCAGCATCCTGAGAGATCTGCCACTCAAGCGGATCCACAGGAACCGAGATGTTCATTTGGCGAAAGAGGAGACCTAGAATGGCCAGGGAACAAAGGAGTACAATAAAGACATCTGAGACAAGAGAGACGAGACTGGAATTCCGATAGGCGCAGTGGTAGTATACAAGGCTGCCACATATGATGAGTATGAATGGTTTACCCCCGATATCCGTCTTCCTAGGGTTTACTGGCCTTGTTGTGGTCTCATTAGNATTTTGATTAACAACTGCCTTAATTTCTAGCTATTAGCTGCTAATAAGGAATGAAAATGCAATTTCAGCTATTTCTAGCCCAATTTCACAATCTCTTGTCTCATTAGCATTCAATTCCATTGCACCTCTACTTTGAAGTGAAGCGACTTAGTTCATTCCCGAGCAGATAATAGCCAGATGATGGAACCCTGTAATAACAGATCAGCTTACTGACTTCTTAATAAGCATTCATTCCTGGACTTTACAAGTAACAGATATGCCCATATGGATTCTTCCTGGAGCAAAAACATCCATATGCCTCAATTAAATTCACTGCCCAGATAGGCAATATGGACAATTTGTTTGCATGGTCAATCCTGGATGTTTCTTTTGTGATGCTTCAAAATCCGTGGGCCCTAATAGATGCATTCAAAATTCTAAATCAGTAGGCTGTAATCACAATTACATTCAAAATTCTATGCCTCAATAGATTTGGAAAGTTCCAACTGCATTTGCACCTCTACCACATACATTTCTATCAGTAAATGATGCATTAAAGAAACACATTCTATTTGGAATTTCTTGTCTTCATTATTTTCTAATATAGATCACTTTTATCAGCATTTTTCTTCTTTAATAAGTTGCATCTAACAATCATTGGGCTTTAAGCAAAAAAAAAAAAAACAAATTCAAGTAATAACGAAAATGTCATCGTGCCCCTATATATCTCGTTGAAACATTTGATTTTCAGCAACTTCAAAAAAGCAAGTCATGATGCAATTTCAAGAACAATAATAGTTACCTCTAATTCAAGAACTTATAGTAATTACTGGTATTGAACTTCATCAAAGACTACTAGCATTGAATCTCTGGGGTTTGACAATATTTATGGAGCTAAACTTTTACAACATATAACTCCTCTGTTTCTTAACTTCATGATAAATGGCTGTTCACAAAATGAACTAAAAATTTGAAATTGATTGGAATAGAGGCTTATACTTTTTAAATCCTTACATATCAAATCATAAAAGTAAATAGAAAAAGAGATACTGTGTGTTTTAGTATGTGCCCGTGCAGATATCAGAAATTGGGTTTTTGCATTCCTGTTTCTGAAGTTTGATGATCCAATTACTAGAGTGACAATTTAGGAGAATTCAGTACTCTAACCCTAACATCGTTGACTAAATCACTGTATATCAAGAAAATCCCCAAATTGGATTATACAATAAATTAAACAAAAACCGTAAATTTAAAACCCTCAATTTCCCGATCATTTTCCAATCAAAATACGCAATAGTTCCTAAAAGTATACATACCAATGGCGGCGGCGGCGGCGGCGGCTGAAGAAGGATTGTGAAGTTCGCTCGCCGGAAAAATACCAATAGCGGCGACAGTAGAGAAACAGGAAGATGACTGAAGGGTTTAGGGGTTGCGGGAAGTGATTTGGGGAATCTAAAAGGAGACTTTTGTGCTTTTCTTTATTTTATTATCATTTTAATAACTTTATTGGATTATTATTTAATTTGTATATACTTCTTTACATTTTAATTTTAATTTTCCTCTAAAATAAAAAACTAATAAGAGGTTAAAAACTATATAAATGCATATTTTGAAAAAATATTTTTCATCAATAAAAAAAGATATTTCAAGTGAATATAGTAATTTATATTTTGTTAATATTAAAATACTAGCAATTTATGTTTGGTTAAAGTTTGAAAAGTATTTTTATAAAAAGATTAACTTTTTTAGCTTCTACTTGCTCAAAAAAAAAATTGTAAATACCTCTCAAACTCTCAAAAATAAATATTTAACTTTTCAGAAACTTTGTCAAATAGGCTATAAGATTCACTTAGAAAAATGACTCTTTTCTACTATTTTTCAATTTTCTCATGATCAGTTACTCAAAATTTTTGAAAAATATTTTCTCAAGAAATATAAGTTCCTTAAAAAATGAGAAAAAAAACTTTGAAGCAAAGAAAATAAGTTTCACAAGTGACATTCCATATTGAATGTGTTCACTCTCCCTCCGTGCCCATCTAACACTCCTCATCTTCACTCTTACTCTAAAATCCCTCATCGCTACCATTTCACACTCCTACCTAGGGGCGGACCCACGTGCATCCTATCGGGTGCTCGAGCCCCATTAACCCCGACGTAAATTATTAACATTCATATAAAAATTACTCAAAAAAAGATATATTAGATCAAGAGCACCCAGTGAACCAAAAGCCCAATTGGTGCGTTGGTCGGGTAGCATGTTTGATGCCAATATTTTGGGGAAGTAAGGGTTCCATTCTTAGGCGGTGCAATTATTTTACATGTTAGATTCATCTTTAACCGACGTTTTCTATTTTCCTCCTTTTTTTTCAATAGTCTTCTGTGTTTTTTTTTTTTTTTTAACTCTCTTTGTTTACTTAACTTTTAGTTTTAATTTCTTTTTACGTTTACGTAATTTCTTTTGACACAGAAAGAGAAAAAAAAAATCAGTTCCAATCATTTCTCTTCTTTTTTTTGAGAAATTTTGGCAATTTGGCTTAGAAATTTTTTGAGCTAATTCATTTTTTTTTCTTCAAAAAGTGAAATCGTTCTATTAAGTAATGGTAATATGATTGTAATTTTTCTCATTAACTTTTTAAATTATCGCGTTTAAATAGTTGTGNCTCATGAGCTGAAAATCCCGAATCCACTACTGCTCCTATCCCCACCCCCACCGAGCATAGATTCTATCTAGATTATATATAAATACTTTTAGAATAATATACTTTATCCATGTACCACAACACATGACTCACTTATTTTTTCATAAAAAATTATTTTTCTTCGTACCGAACATACCCTAAATTTCAAGTCGTTGTGTTCACCTCAATGGACTAGAAATGTATAAAATAATAGAAGATAAGATAGGTGTTGTATTTGCATTGTAAAATACTAGTTTAGGAGATTTTCATATTTCTCTATAACATAAGCGGATGTGCAGTAACTACAACTCGTGTTACCATTCATCAAAAATTCTCACATGAAAGAGGATAAACTTCTTCTTTTTCACAGTCTAGATATCCTAAAGGAACAAAGAGCGTTTTTCTCTATTGTAAACTCTAGTCGTCTTCTAGCTTTTAAAAAAAAATTATTAAAAGAAAGCTCTTTTTTCCTGCATTTATAATGATATATTTAATTATGCTCTAAAAGCTACAATTAAGATAGAGAACAAGCTAATAGGCTAATTCATCTCTTAATTTTTTTTCTTATTTCCTCTTTGGAATCAGATGATATGTCTGAGTTTCTGAAAATTTATTTTTATTTTCTTTCTCTCTTTATTTTTGTATATTTTTTATTCTACTACTTTCTTTATTCTCTTTTAGTTGTCACGTATATTAAAAATAGTTAAAAAGTTCATGTATCGGCGTACTTATGCCATTTGTTGAATAAGGATGTCTGTCAAATTAGCTCTAAGCCTAACTTACACACAAAAAGCCAACTCAACTCAAAAAAAGGAGGATTATCTGAGCTCTAGAAGAAGACGAAAAATTTATTTATTTACTGATTTAAGATATTTCATTTATCATTATTTCACGTTCAAATTTGAATATTCTTTATCCAAGATATTACTTTCTGATTTAATGCACGCACATTTATAAACCCGAGATATTTTCATTCCCTAACTATCCGATTTTCTAAAGGTTCGAACTCCGATCCACATCGAAGATCTGATGCCATATCAGTTTCATATATATGTATATATTAACAAAGGGCAAATTAAACCATTTAGCTTAAATTGAAGAACAAAATGATGATTAATTGTACATGTTGCAGCTTTCATTGCTCAGAATCCAACCAACTCTCAAGTCTCAAACAAACTAGAAAATATAAATAAAAAGAATTTATTATGTTCTTTTTCAAGGGTCAGTACAAAACAAAAGATTTAAGTCATTGTACTTGTGTCACTATAGGACCCCCCCTCTTTACACATGACCAGACAGTTGGTGTTGTTTTTAGTGTAATTTTGCTGTAAAATATTGGAATCAATGAAAGAGCACAATTGACATGATCTTCCTTCAATATTGAGTTTCACTTTCTTTTTTTTTCTTTTTTTTTTTGTATTCTTTTGCTATTAATGAGGTGCTCTTTTTATGGTGCTGTGTACTGAAACCTCTACCACTCTGTCTCTTGTCATTATCAACTAGCCCAAATCACACTACTATTTTTTCAAATTTTTGAGTTGGAACAATAGGTTAAAGATCAAAACAAATCTAGTCACTTTTCAATGTATGTATGTATGTGCTGTAAAGAGTCTTTTTCGATATCTCATCTAATATTCCGTGTTCGTTTAAAGTCTCATTAATCTAATGATTAATCAAGTAGGTCGATAATTATGAGATTTCAGATTTAAATTTCAACAGAGATAAAAGTACAGGTGATTTCTTTTCATTTATTTTAATTTAGGCTTGATAGACAAAGTTATTTAATATATGCTGATAGATATCCTATAAAATTAATTAAGGTACGCGCAAGCTAGCTCGAACACTGCAATTATATATATGTGTGTGTTGATGTGGATTCAGAACCTTATTTTAATATCATTAATTGATCATAGAATATCATCAATTATTAATAAAGTAAATACTCATGAATTCAACTTCTTCTTCACCCCATGAAGTGAGGAAACTTCAAAGTAAAAAGCTATAGATTCATTCTTGATATTAATAAAGACAAAGTGCGAATATATATATCAACATCCGATAAATAAAGGATGGGAAATGACAGACAATAGTAGTTCAGAACCTTATTTTAATATCATTAATTGATCACAGAATATCATCAATTATTAATAAAGTAAATACTCATGAATTCAACTTTCTTCACCCCATAATATGAGGAAATCAAAGTAAAAAGCTATAGATTCATTCTTGATATTAATAAAGACAAAGTGCGAATATATATATCAACATCCGATAAATAAAGGATGGGAAATGACAGACAATAGTAGGAAGAAATAATTTATAATTAAATAGTAGTATTATTTTGTAGGAAAAATTACGCGATACAATAGACATAGCCTCTATATTTATTCGAAATAGCAATATTTTTTTTAAAAATTTATGATTTTGGTGGAAATTAATGTGGTTTCTGATAATGATACAAGTATATTTCATAAAATACAAATATCGTATTGACGATATAGATACAATATATTTTTCTTGCATACGAATATAGTACATTCGGCTAATGGTACACAAACTATCAGTATATTTCATACACGGGAACAAAACTATAGCTATATGCCAAAATTCCTCTTTCATTCTATTCTTTTTCTTCTTGATGGGCCTAGGTAGACAATAAATCGGTGACATGAAAAAAAAAAAAAAAAAGAGGAGGAGGAGGAGAAGACCATGGACCTGAATCCAACAATTCTTGGCCCAAACTGAGGCCTCTGACAGCCCATTTTTCCTTTCAACATTTGTTGAACCTTAAGAACTTGTAAAGAAAAGCCGATTAAATTCACAAATAGCTATTTTTAGTACTTGTAATTAAAAAATTCTTCCTTGATTTCAATTTTCTCACAAATAGATTTAGAGGAAATTTCATAAATAGTTATTATTTTTTTAATTAGGAAAAGTTACACAATGTGATAAATATGTAGATCGTATTTATATATGATTACAGTTTCAAAAAATTATGAAACAAAGTTATAGTTTGGATTTTTTGTAGAAAATATATATACACATACATGCTTATACAAAATGAGATGATAAAAAAAATTTCACGCGTTTTCAGCTGATACCCACTGTCTATCTAAATACAGTTTTTTCGCAGATATTTATTGCCTAAATACAATTTTTTCGCAGATATTTATTGTCTAAATACAATTTTTTCGTTGATGCAATTGATACCCCCAATATAATTCTTCTGCCTCATACACTACTCATAAATGCGTGAATTGTAGCTATAATTTGTAAATACGCTCTAAATTATAGCTATCCCATGAAAAGCCTAGACAACTTCTTGAATTGACCCATTATTTCAAAATTAATGTCTGGTTATAAAATTCCAAATAAAGTGCTCCAAACTTATTTTCCAATTCCATCTTCGTAAATTTCAAATAAAGTGCTCTCTTATCTCTTTGACGAAAAATATAATCAAACATAATTTCATCTTCAACTGCAACTCTAACTTTATAAATTTCAAATAAAACAAAAAATATATTTAAAATCTAGGGCCAAACGACTATAATTTCATGAGTTTTTTAAGTTCTTACTCAAAAAAATTTAAACACAACTTCAATTTCAAATATCTATTTTTTAACTTAACTTCAAATACTCTTTTTTTTTCTTTCAATTATCAATTAATTCACATCTCCAAACCTGTTAAGCAAACTCATACAACTATTTTCTTCTTTCCATAATTATTTTCTCTGTGACTGATCAATACTTATTGGGAGATTAGTGAGCTAGCCTGGTGGCCAAGATAGCTGGAATGAAAAATATTGTATAGTATTAATGATTTTTTTTTCCTTTGACATAAAGTAAACAATACTGTTTTTAAAGGTATTTTAGGGCGAGTTTTGAAATAAAGTGTATTAAAAATATTTTGCGATATAATTCATAAAACGTAAGCCTTAAAATTTGGGGCGTAAAAGTGTTCGCGTCATGCTTTAAATTTGATTTTTATCATTTTAAAAGTATTTTTTACTATAAATCATATTTTTTTATGATGTATTGATATTTATACTTTATGTTATCATGTTTTCATATTATAGCGATTTTTCCTAAAATATGTTAATAAATAAAACAGCTTTCATAGAAAATAATATTGTCATAAATAGTTTTTTCTTTTAGATGATTATGCTTAAAATTGATAGGATAGAGATTCCATAACTCTATGTTCATGAGACAATTTTTTTATATTTTGACATTTCTCTTACACTATTTGTCCTTCTCATTTTTTGAAACATATAAACAATAATAAGTGCAAATATTAGTTGAGGATGGGAAGGATTAGTAAATGTGGAGATCAATGATTGAATGATGCTACCATTTTAAAGATTATCTCGGTTACATCGTTATCATTTTTTGTTTTGCTACCTTTCTCAAATAATAATTATAATAATTTCTCTATATTATTGGTGGTTTATTTAAGAGAAAATTACATTATATATCATTTAAGGCAATAATGGTATCAAATTTAGCCGATGTTTTAACTTCTTATTTAATTTAGCCTAATTTTTATGTAAATTAAAACTACTTTCATTCCTTAACCCAATAATCCAAAAATATAAATCTCTTCCTCTATTCTCATCTTCCCTTCCGTTTTTTTTTTGTTGGTATTGCTATAAGTAGGAACTCCACATGCATCCACTGTTAAAGTTTGAAACTTGATTTTTCGTAAATAAGCTCTAATTCTAGCGGATATTGTTGTAAAAGTTCGGGTATGTAATGAGGAGCGTAAATATGAAATTTAGGGTGATTTCGTGTAGTTTTAAAGGTGTTTTGGATGGATCTAGTGCTTGAATTCGAGGAAAAAGATGAAGTCAGTTTTTTGTATAATATTGTATATAAGTGTATAAACACTTTTTAAAATTTTGTATAATATTTTATACGGGTGTATAATATTGTATATCGAAGTTTTTAACCACCACTTTAAAAAATAGTGGGTTATGCGACTGAAAACTTAAAAACTTGGCTATATAATTGTAATGTAATATTGTAGAGTATATACTTGCGCAATTATCTCTTTATTTAAATTTATTTACAGAATTATTAAAAAGATTATTTTTACTTATTCTCTTAATAATAAAAAAGATACATAAGATATACACTCCGAAGATTCATGAGACTTACGCCTCATATTTCGAGGCTTACGCCTTACCCGGTGTTGCATAATATGCTTCCCCTCGCGCCTCCACCTTTTAAAACACTAATAAACAACGACATATAATAATAATATAGACAGTATAATTTTATAAGCAAAATCTTAAAAAATAATATATATACCGTTTTAACCTTATCTGTTTTCGACCGACCCTCAACTAAATAATTGATGTGTGTCTGTATATATATATAAAGTATTGATGAATAAATATTGGCAATGGGACCAATTAATGTTAAATTTGACATAACTGAGGGAGATGGGAAAGTGTCACATCTTAGTTTAAAATTATAAAACCACCGAAAGTTTTTTTCTGGAAATTACTGTTCTATATATTTATGCTATTATTATGTGTGTTTTCTTTTCTGTTATCAAATTAAAAATTATAAATCAAATCAAAAAGTAAAAGCAAAAAATTTGATTATTCTAAGGATAAAAATCTAGATTGTGAATCAAGAGTGTGAATGCTTAATATGTAATGTAAAATTTTAGTTATACTCTTTTAAGTATTTATATAGTCGGTTTTGATTCGATTATTTTTAGCTTAAAATTAAAATCAAATTAAAATTTAATTAAAAAAATGTTGATTTTTTTTCTTTCAATATGTTTCCGATTTGGTTCAATTTTTTATTTTTTGTGAACACTCTACTCCCTGATGCTTTTTGGTATATAAGGATTTATATTGCTCGAATTCATTAAAGTTATTTTAATATTTATATTAATTTTTTAAAAATACCTTATTTTTTGAAAAATTCGACATACATTTAAGAAAGATGCATGCCTAATACTATAAATTAGAGAAGACACTTTCGGTAATTTAACTAAATAACAACAACCTTTTGCGGAAGTAGAGATGGTTTTTGATAGATTTTCAACTCAAAAAAAAGAGCATAAAAATTGTAATAACAAAATACAAAAACAAATAAATTCCATCAACTAGACGGCAATGTAAAATCCAAAGATGAAAACTACGTTAAGTAAAAACATATAGAAATCATAATAATAAATCTACTAATAATGCAGATCTGACTAATTAACCCCACAAAATAGGTGCATGCAATAGTGATTAATGAAACAATTAGGATCCAACAATTAATTACTTGCCCCACACGTACCTTTTTGTCTAATTTTCTCACTTCTTTTTTCTTCTAAAAGTTCTTTCCTCTTTTAACGTATTTGGTAGGAAGGAAAATACTTTCCATTCAATTTTTAGTATTCAATTGGTTAAATAAATTTTCACAACATTTAGAATTAGCGACTGACTTCGGTTGTTTAGCGATAAATGTTATTCGTTTCAAACATTTTTATTTTTTATACCGTCACAATATTCGTCTATATTATATATAAATTCTCTTTAAATAATATTTTTTTTATTTACTTATCAAAAGTTAAAACTAAAAAAAATTACATACTTGTTAATATTTTCCGTCGTACCAAAGACATCCAGTGCTTACCCCTAATAAGAAGGTATATGAAGGCAAAAAGGTCCCTCGATATGACATAACATAAATTAAGGTAAATGGTTCGGTGCTATCAAGGAAAATAGACATTTCCTTATGACTTTTCTGGCACCAGAAAGCAACATTTCAATTTCTTCTTCTTTTGATATTATTATTAGTTATTACTAATTACTTTTCATTGGTTTCCCCCTTTCTTACTATTTTATGAATAATTACAACCAAATTATGTAAAAAAAAAAGAACTTTTTAAAAAAGAAAAAGAAAAATGAATGGTGATATGTTATCATGGGGACAACACTTCTAACCAAGAATTAACAAGTGTCACAAGGTTGAAGTAACTTGTCATTTGTCAATTTCTTTGTCATATCATAAATTTAAAAAAAAATAAAAAATTGACATAAACATTAAAGTCTCATCCCATGGTGGTCACTTCCTCTGCAATTTATCAGTGATGTAATGTATAAAAAAATAGGTTACATAAAAATCGTATCGAGCCTTTTAGTTTGATAAAATTTGTGAATAATTTGGATAATGTATGCAATATTTATTCCCGGGAAGCTTATGAATAATTTAATGAGATAGGAAGAATGAAGATTGTATCTAACATTATGTTACGCTCGATGTAATTTGGGAACAAGATAAGATTTATCAACTCAAAGAGATAAGGAAAATGAAAAATGTACAAAAATTATCTTGTTAATCAAAGATGATTCTGTAGCCTTGATGTTTTGGGCTTTGATTTTCTCAGGCCTGCATTCGGAAGCTTTGCGTCCATTGTCCACAAAGGAAATCTTCCCAAAATGAAGTAGGCTCAGAAAATTTTGTATCTTGGGCTTGAATGAATCAGTGAGACTCGGCCCAAGTCCATTGCGCATGTCCGTTTATATTGTGTTTTATTTTTTATTTGGGAAAATCACATCCCAAAATTAAATAAGACTTTATATTACAAAAAAATAATAATAAATAAATTCTTATTTTTCAAATGTAATAAAAAATTTATTAGCTCAATTGAAAATCTAACTTTTTTTTTTTGGAACTCCCACATAAACGAATTGTCTTGGAACCGTTTTTTAACAATTAAAATGGTATTCTTACCTGATGCTAAAATTTAGGTTAAAAAAAATGAATATGGATACATATTGTCAATTTTTTAAGATAAAATTCAAATCAAATCAAGAAAAATTATATGTGTTTGTTTTAAAATCAATATGATTTGGTTCGAATTTTTAATTTTTTTTCCGAACAGTGATAATTACAATTCATTCTGTTATTTCAACTGGTCAAACTAATTTACTTCGATTTATCATCATTATGTAAAAGCATATGATTACAATTCAGTCAACTGATGCTAAGAATATTTTAAAAATATCAAAAATTAAATCGTATTAAAAAATTAAGTCAAATCAATTTAAGAATTGATAAATATTTAATTTGATTTAATTTTGATGCTGAGAAAAAAAAGTTGAATCAAAGCAATTTATACCCTTTTTCTTTTAATATAGGTAATCTAAAATTTTATAATTTTTTTTAAAAGAATTAATCTAGAATTATTCGTAATCCTAGATTGTGATATATTATTCAATATGATTACTATAGAGGATCCATTTTTGTTTTTTTTTAAAGCTTGATTCTAATGTGTATGGCCATTTTCCATATCCAATAATGTTCAAATATTCAATTTCTTCAATCTTTCATTTTCACAAGTCAAGATTTAATAATCTTGTTATATTTTTTTCAATTTTGAGATATTGTTTTATCGATAATTTTTAAAGTAAACAGACCATGTTATAGATTAAATGTCATATATTAAGTTGCATTTTATATTAAAATTTTAAGAGTCATTTATTTATTATTTTAATTATTAAAATTTGATTAAATTTTTAAAGGGT
>JACEIK010005754.1:0-99456 GCA_018107945.1 Datura stramonium
CCACCACCAGTGTCAGTGAAGGGTGTTCGCAGTTTTCTCGGACATGCAGGGTTCTACAGACGGTTCATCAAGAACTTCTCAAAAATTTCTAGACCGATATATCGGTTGCTAGAAAAAGAGGTGAAGTTCGAGTTTGACAAGGATTGTGTAAAAGCATTCGAGGAGCTAAAACAGAAGCTGGTAGAAGCGCCTATTCTCGTTTTTCTGGATTGGGAACAACCTTTTGAATTGATGTGTGATGCAAGTGATGTGGCTAAAGGAGCTGTATTGGGGCATCGGAGGAATAAGATATTTCATTCCATTTATTATGCAAGTAAAACACTTGACGCAGCCCAAGTCAATTATATAGTCACGGAAAAGGAGATGCTAGCATTGGTGTTCGCATTTGATAAATTAAGGTCCTACCTTGTGGGTTCGAAAGTAGTGGTATATACTGATCATGCAGCAATTCGGTATTTTTTTGGCAAGAAGGATGCAAAGACCAGACTAATCAGATGGATATTGTTGCTACAAGATTTTGACCTAGAGATTCGGGACAGAAAGGGGAGCGAGAATCAAGTGGTAGATCACCTATCGCGATTGGAAAGCCGTTTGCATGTGAATGAAGGTGATAGTATCAAAGAAAAGTTCCCATATGAGCAACTCTTGGAAATAAGGGAAGCTGAAATCCCTTGGTATGCAGATATTGTGAACTTGCTAGTAAGTGGAGTCTACCAACTGGAGGCTACGGCTAAGCAAAGAAAGAAGTTGAGACATGATTGCAGATATTACATATGGGATGAGCCGTATCTGTTTAAGCAGGGACTGGATCAAGGGATGAGACGATGCATCCTAGAGAGCCAGATTGCAGAAGTATTGAGGAGTTGTCACTCATCGTTGTATGGAGGGCACCACGGAGGAGAGCGGAAAGCTCACAAGGTGCTACAGTCAGGTTTCTTTTGGCCTACACTGTTCAGAGATTCTATAGAATATGTAAAAATGTGTGATAGTTGTCAAAGGACAGGCACAGTTGGTAGAAGACAGGAGATGCCACTGCAGCAGATATTAGAAGTTGAGATTTTTGATGTATGGGGAATAGACTTCATGGGCCCGTTTCCACCGTCATTTGGTAATGCGTTCATCTTGGTAGCGGTTGACTATGAATCTAAAATAGGTCGAGGCAGCAGCTTATCCCAGGAATTACAACAAGGTGGTGACGAAATTTGTGAAAAGCAAATTTTCACCAGTTATGGGACACCCTGAGCTATTATCGGTGATGGAGGGGCTCATTTTTGAATGCGATTTCAAGAACTTGCTAGCTAAGTATTGGGAGTGCCTTTTAAGGTAGCAACAGCGTATCATCCCGAAACTAGTAGGCAAGTGGAGGTGTCAAACAGAGAGATAAAGCAGATTCTACAGAAGACAGTGAATACAAAACGAATTGATTGGAAAGCAAACTTGGCGATCACGTTGTGGGCTTACAAAACTGCATACAAGACACCCATTAGGACTTCTCCAGCTATGATTGGTTTATGGAAAGGCGTGTCATCTATATCTGTGGAGTAAAACATCGAGCTTTTGGGCCGTGAGAAGCTAAACATGGATCCGAAGCTAGCAGGGAAAAGAGGTTATTTGCAACTCGGGGTGAATTAGATGAGTTTCGATGGCACGCCTGTAAGTGCCAAATTCTACAAGGAAAACTAAAAGGCTAAGCAACGGCGGGCATATAAATTACCATCGGATCTTTGAGCTGGGGCAGAAAGTGTTGTTGTTTATTTCGAGGTTGAAACTTTTTCCAGGTAAATTGCAGTCCAAGTGGTTAGGGTCGTTTGAATTGGTGAGAATGACCCCACACGGGGGTAGTGGAATTTTGGAAAGAAGATAGAGTGCCACATTTTTGGTAAACGGGGAAGATGCAAGCATTATTAGGGTGAGGGCGTTGACCGAGAGAAGCCGTCTATCACTCTAGAAGATGATTAAGGATGAATAGCATCGAGCCGCTGACCAGTAAACAAGCAGCACTTGCAGAGGCAACCCATGAATGTGTTGTAATAGAAGAGTAGGATTATTTTGAAAAAAAAAGAAGAAAAACAAAGAAAAAGAAAAAACATAAAATAGTTTAGTGGGAACCAATGATTTCTAACGAATTTCTTGTTGTTGAATGATTTTCAGGTGGGCTGAGGGCAAAAATACAAAAAATGCTTAAAGGAAAAATCAAGGTAAGAACAATTTTTTGGAAAATTCCAGTGAGCTACTGCTTGATGGCTCCGTGTCACGGAGGAGGGCCTCCGCGTTACCCTCCGTGACGTTAGGGTATTCTGGTTATTTTAAAATTCCAGAACACCTACGTGATGGCTCCGTGTCACGGAGGAGGGCCTCCGCGTTACCCTCCATGACACGTTGATGTCTTACGCATGGTCACGGGTAAACCCGCACGAAAAACCCCTTTTTTAACCCAAATCCCTTCAATTTTTCACCTATTATTTCATTTCCTCCGCGACCCACACCTAAAAATCCCTTCTCCCCCAACGTGACACGGACCTAGTGATCAAATTTCTTCGAGTTTTCTTCGATTTCATCAAAGTAAAGGTATGTTCTTGAATTTTTTCTTATTATTGCTCAACTTTTGATTCTTGAACATGTTTTTGTGATGAAACCTTGCCCTAAGTGAGTAATCAGCTTGTAATCAATTGAGTTATGATTGAATGATGTTCATAGTATCGTTGTGAGTAGATTAACTCAATGGTTGCATGATTGTTGAAATTCTTACGATATTGATAACTAGGGTTGAGGATTGAATAGGAAGAAGACAAAACGCATTAAAATGTGGATAATTTGGGTTGTGCATGTTGTTTGAAGTGAAATATATTGTGCTTGAAGTTGATTATGCTATGGTAGACAAGGGATTTTGGGAGAATGCAAATGGAGAAGTTAACATAGGTTGTTGTGCTAAAATTATAACGTGCTTTCGTGATGATATAATTGAATCGATGGAGGAATTTTTATAATTCATTGTATGAAGTACGAGTAGTAGAAAGTAATTGTTCCATCGACTTGTATGAATGCAGGCATGTTGAGAGGTGGAAGAGTCACAAAGCATGTCTTGTTGAATTGTGTTATTGCATTAAAGACTAGAATGTGGGGTGATCAAGTCAAGCCCAACCTTGAGTCGTAGCCAGCTATGGCTTGAATAACATTGGAACTGTATGTTTGAATGTATACAGAACAATGTCAGGAAGACAGGACAAGACAAGTGCATCCACATTTGGCGCCGAAGCAGAAGAGGGGAGTAAAGTTTAGGCGGTAGTACCAGCGGCACCGGCGGTTCCTCGAGAGCAACGCCGACAGTATGAAACCAGATGGGTGACATGGGGGAAAATGGTATACTAAACACAAGGAGGCTCAAGTACTTCCCAGGCTTGAGATAGCACAGGGCTCACGGCACAAGAATTCACACGGGTTCACCACAGGCCCACGACCTTTCTTTAGGATAAACTTCATTTTGAAGACGAAGTGCAATCTCCATCTTATCCGGGAATTCTATGCAAACTGGAACCCGACCTTGCCGCATTACACCATCAAAATCAGAGAGCAAGTTTTCACCTTTGAACCCCACCATTTGAATGCAATCCAGGGCGCGAGGCCGCAGACGGCGCATGTCCTCCAAATTGACTAAACATCACTCCACCTTACGGCGGATATCGGACGCACCTTATGTAGAGCCCGATCAATAACCAGGTGGGGTAGGCACAAGGAAAGGGGATACCATCAGACATTGCCCTATTCTCAAATGAATAGGGAGGAAGCTCCGGACCCAGGTTGAAAATTGTTTGTTAGTGCCCGATCGGGGGGTGCACATGGTGATATCACCCGAGATAGAGTTTGTCTGGTGTATGCGCTGATGAAGGGGCTAGAAATCAATGTTGGGGCGATAATCATCTCCGCAATGAAGAGAGCCCGACTGTATTAGGGGCATAGATATGGGTTTGTTGGTCTGCTTACCACTTTCCTTAGGGGCCACGGTATTGAGGAGGAGGCCCTAGATTACATCCCTCTGATCGACAGGCGTGCCTTGGATGTTACAAAACCAAGGCACCTGACACTACCCATGGGCCGATGCTCACACTAGATGAGCGACATGCTCAGGATGATCAATATATGGCCTGCATGTATGGGATGTAGATGTGCATTGCGCATCGATGGTAGAGCCCGCATGCGGAGATGAGTTGCCGCAGCTCAAGTTGGATCACCCATTTAACGAGAATGCCCGAGCTTTATGTTTAACAGTGGGGCCCGCATTTGTGGAGCCCCGTGGATAATGGCGTCCCTACTGATGAGGAGACATGCGGGAGGACTCAGATGTTGAGTCGAGACGAGACGGCGAGGCAGTCCGATCTTGGAGACGGAGCGCTAGCACCTGATGAGGAAATTGAATATTTTGATTGATCAGGGAGTTTCACCACCAAAGCTTTTGTTAATTTGCAATTATGTAACACTGGGAATAGTGTTCTGATTAGGAGTGTAAGGGTGGGAGTAGTTAGGTATTAGCTCTTGTGTTTATGTTTGTTTGTGATTGTGCAAATTGTGACCACTGTGACTCGTGTTTCTTGTTTTGTAACTGATATTGGGTATTTGTAATGAATCTTTAGTTTTTGTTGTGTGTGATGTGTAAATATTTTTTCAATTATAATTATCTTTTTCTATCAAAATTTTTATTGAAATTTTTTATGTTGGGTTTCTCGATTTTTGTTTTCGGGCTTTTCAGAGAATAGTCCCATTGAACCGACATCATAGATAGCGATTGGTCCCTATGTGGATAGATGACGACCGTCTTAGAAATGTAGTCGATAGTTGTTTTTCTTTCTTCTTTCTTTTGTTTGTTTTTTCCAAATGTGTGGCTAATTAATGGTTCGGAATTCTTATTTGTGTTACACATGATTGTAAGATGCAAGTGTGATTCGTATGGCTTGTACAAATGTTAAACATGTTGAGATACCTAGGCCCTAGGGAATTCAATTCCGGTGTGATTGAGGCTTAATTAGTGAATTCTTTTAATTAACTGATTAGGCGTACGTAGATATGTCTTAAGTTGAGCATGTGCCATGAGTGTGGTGAGGTTTCGACTATTCCATGCTATTGTGAAGTTCTAGATCTTTCCTGGTGTGTATACTAAACGAAATGAAGGATTTGGATTGTAGGAAAGGATGTAGGAATTTCTTTGAATGAACTGAAGGTCTCCTTTATCATACCTACCTTGAATGTTACATCCTAGTTAGCCCCATTGGTACTTTGGCTATTCTTTGAAAGATACAAACTGAGCTTAATCCCTTCTTTTCATTAGCCGTGAATTTGATCCAAAACTCTTAAGCGCTTAGAAAAACAATTTTCCCAAAGTGTAAAAGGAGTAGGGAAGTGTGAAACGGAAGAAGCGGAAGTTTTGAAAGCAAAAGGTCAAAGGTGCACTTGTTGAAACTAGTTAATTAATAGTAAGTAAGAAAATCAATAAATGAAAAGAAATAAAAGATGCTTAAATACTCTTTGCTAGTAAGTCAGGTATTAGCAAAGTAGGAACAAAACAAAGAAGAAAGTTCAAGAATGAGAGGATGGAGGGAAGAAGCAATGTCCATAATGAATGTGGGATGTATTGAAAACGCTTAGGGAAGCTAGTTTCTATTATTGGTTAACCCAGTATTTACTAGTTCCTTAGCTTACATTACAATCCATTAAGTCCTACGTGATCTTACATCACGCATCCTTATATTAGTGGGGTAAAACACTAGAGGCAAGCTTATGGTTCATGACATGATGCATGTGAATTCTTTAAGAGAGCGAGTGCAATCATATTCATATACCCCTACAGGTAGTGCTTTGGAAATATTATGAGTGCAAATGGGGTAATTCTCTTGTGTTGCGAGGGCACATGCTTGACGAGAGATAAAATTTCGTGTTGGATGTCTTAATCAGTTGATTTGCATGAGTTTGCCAAGATCGGTGGATTCTTGAGTTAGTAGGTCTTAATGGTAATTATTACTTCATTTGATTGATGAAACCATGCATGTTTTTCTTAATGATTTGCCATCTTAAACTATTTATATAGCCTAGCTTCAATGGTGCGATCAAATTAGCTATGTGTAGGTTTCAATAGCATGAGATGTGAGAGTATTGTTAGGACGAACAAGGTTTTAAGTGTGAGGTAAGTGATCTTGGGCAGAATTTCATGCCCAAGTGATACTCAAATACTTCATTTCTACTTGTTTATCTATTGTTATGTATACATTCTCATGTGATTCTTAGAGTAAATGTAAATTTATACTAGTAACCAACATGATTAGTGTTGTTTGCAGTTATAAGAAATTTTGGAAGCTAATCCACAGAAGTTGGTGATGCGAGGAATGGACTCGGAAGAAAGAAGTTGAAGTTGACAAGGGAAGTTGGAAAAAATGGGGGCTCCGTGATGGCTCCGTGTCACACTACCATTGCGGAGGCATTCTTCCTGAAAGGATAAATTATGTCAAATTCCAGTGGAGAAGCGCGTTACCTCCGTGGCACGGAGAGCGGTGCTCCGCGTGCACTCCGTGTCACCTTGGGTTGTTCACCCGAAACCTCAAGTTCCAGTAAAGGTGCGCCAAATACTTCAATGCGCAGAAGCTGATGCTCTGCGATACACTCGCTACCACGTTAGCATTATTCAGGAAAAATTCCCACTAGTATAAATAGCAAGCTTAGATTTTATTTTAAACATTCTGACATTTTGGAGCACAGAGCGTGGATTGCGAGGGCGGTTGAGAGGACGAAATTCTAGGAGTTGATTCTCTTCCTTTTTCTCTTTTGATTTTAATTGCTTGTGTGAATTCTCACTTATTTTAAGATGTTTAATCCACAAATAAGTGGCTAATTCACCTCTTGCTGAGGTTAAGGATAATTGTAGAAGAATGTAATTATTAATCATTTAGCTTTCATCTTTTCTATAATGGGTTGTTCTATCAATTCTTGTTTTACTACATTAATGTTTGGCCAATGTTGATGTATATCTTAAATACAATTTTGATTCCTAAAGATGTAAATTTGGACAGATGCGAGTGGTAGGATATGATCTTTCTTGAATTGAAACGGAGAAAAGATTTACATTGAAAATAGAAATATATACGAAAGTCGTATTAGTCATTTATGAAATTTGTTATGTATGGATAGAGCATGGGGTTCTTATATCACATAAATGTAAAATATAGGTCTGTGATGCTAATTGGATAAGTCAGAAAGATTCAATCCATAGGCGATTAATTCTGACTAACAACCGAAGAGAAGATTGGCCCGATTTGAATTAAGAAATTACATCCCTTGCATGTTTGCCTTAACCTTAGCTTTTTTCGTGCTATTGTTCAGACTTTAAATTATAATCTTTACTTAGGTTCTTGTATATTAATATCGACTCCAGTGAAAACATTTATTTATTTGGTTGTCCACATTCATAGAATATCGTTCACTAACAATTAGGTTAATTACCGTAGTTCGGTCCTATGGGATTCGATGCTTGTCTTGAGAAATAAAACCACTTTACTACTTGTACTACCACGTACACTTGCGTGTAGTTTGGTCTGAACACACTCCCAATTGTATAGGGGATCGTGAAAGCTCGTAGGTCGTCTGGCAGGGGCAAGGTTACTCATCATCATTTACTATAATGTTGCATTTTCTCCCCACACGGCATCAACCACCTTCTTCTTCTTTGGCAATTATTTCATAAACTTGCATAACCTGGCATTTGAATGAGCATCCACTAACAGTATATTGATGGAAGACTTGCTAAACATGTCAACGAATTTGCTGAACTAGTCATCATTGTTTTCTTGGGCAGCATTTGTGGATAAGGAGGTGAGACTTTTGATTCAATTTTGTTATCAATTGGCGCCTTCATTCCCACTTCATCATCAACATGTGAGATGATTTCATCATCCTTCCTCTCCTCCTCTTTAATCTTTTCCTCACTCATGAGTCTTTTTGGCATTTTATCGAATTCATCTTCCTCATCCGATAAATTTCGGGTTATCAACCTCTTTGGGCTTCACCAATGCATCTCAGTCATCTTGCCACTCCTAGTGATAATATTCAAGCATTGGCTATACTGCTTTAGATTAGGAATTGTGTCACTAGGAAGAGTTCCCTTCATCCGACGGTTTATTTGAGCTAACAAGTGATTCTCTGGGCCTCCAAATGCTTGATGGAAGCTGAATGTGAAGGTCACTATTTGAGCAGGCTATACACCTCTCATCTGCTCTTTGACCCACTCTGGTTTTGACTCCACTTCCCTTTAGAACTCTTGATAGCATTTCTTCATTTTTGAACTACCCATGTCACTCACACCCAGCTGACCTTAGGAGTTCCCAACATTTGGAGGAACATATGGGTTCAAACTATTGTTATAGCGATCATCCTCTTCATTTGGCTCCCTATTACCCCATTTTTCGTTACTTCCGGGCCACCCCTGCGGCTCACGATTTCTCCATCATAGGCTTCATCCTTGGGCATCACCGGCCTTCAGTTGTTCGTTGGAATCAGGTCGAGGACCTCCATTTGATTTCCATGTATTGACATTCTTCTTCATATCTTGGCAGTGACGATTCTCCATCACTTGGCGGTCACGCTTCTCCATCATATTGCAAAGGACCTTGCATACCCACAACATTTACCACCTTTGGGCCCTGCCCTATTACGTGTTTTATCATCAATTCCCATCTGTTCCTTCATCATTTTCGTAAGATTCTAATCCCTCTTCATCCCTTTTTTGCAATTTAGCCTCCAATGCACTTGAGTTGATCTCATGGGTAGACATATTTGTCTCTCACGCGTGCCAAGCCCTATTGTGTTTGTCATTCTTTCTAGAAGAGCTTTTGCCAACCCATATGTTTGATCCATAATAGAACCGCCAGATGGTTATTGGCCTGGACTTGTTGATGGAATCAAGGGATCTGTAAGCTTTGGAGAAGAGCTCCATCATCATTCCATGATTTGGGAAAAGAGTAACCTTCTTTTTGAACCTTAGCCATGCCTCATGCAAAGGCTCTTCCGGTTCTTGCCTGAAATTTATAATGTCATCCCTCAATTGCAGCATCTTTGATGGAAATGATCCAAGAAAGTCTCAGTTAAGTCCTGCCAAGATGTCATACAACCTGAGGAGTTCACTCCAACCACATTGTTTCCTCCCCCATCAGCAAGAAAGGAAAGGAGTCTCAACCTGATTGACTCTTGACTAATATTTACAACATTGAAGAGCTGGCATATCTCCAAGATATTTCTCAAATGCCTAGTTGCATCCTCACTTGGTTTCCCACCAAAGAAGTCCCTTCATTTGCAACAAATGCATCATGAGTACTTTGACGCGAAATACCGCATTCCCTACTGTAGGTGGTAGGCAAATGGCTCGTAATTTTCCGGCATCACTAGATTATCCCTCATAGTGCTCCATGTTACCTTCCACTGAGCTATCCATTACTTGGGAGTGATAACTCGTATGGTTGTAAGCTCTAAAACACACACAGCAAACTCACGTCGTAGCTACGATGCAAAACTATTATTTTAACTTAACAATCAACATAAAAATATCAAGCATTACTCCCCGGCAACAGCCATTTTGATAACGTCAAAATATATCCTTCATGCAGAGAATATACATGGACAAAGTATTAAAATGAGTATCCCAACGTGTGTTAGGGGTCGAATCCACAAAGACTAGTGAATGATAGTTACAAGTGTCGGGTGAGGGTGGAGTTAGTTTGCACCACGTAAGTTAATCTAAAACAAATTAATTGAAGTAAAATTTGTACTGAATTGTACTTGATAATTTAGTGGAATAGAAAGATTCAGCAAATTTGTCAAAAGAACTTGAAAGACTAGAGTATGGTGTAGATGATATACTAACTAGATGGGGACATGCTATGTCATCTTATAAGTTCAATAAGTGTAAATAATCTCGGAAGGTAGGTAATTACAACTTTTGAGCCTTATAACTACCTCTTACTAGAGTTTGTCAAACCTCTACCCACGATTTTTCTCAATCCGATTAAATTTGGATTAGCAACTGCACTAATTTCTAGCTATTAGCTACTATTGAGGAATGAGACTACAATTTTGCTTCTTCTAGCCTAATTTCACAATCTCTCATCCATACCCACTATTATATTCCTCTTTCCAATTCATAATTATTCTTTTACAAGCATCAAACAAGTAAAAATAATTAGACCCATATCATAATCAAAGGATCTTCCATTATAGATTGAAGAGAATCTAACAAATTTACACTTAATTTAAACAATATGAAGAAGACTCTAGCAATACCCACCCTAATTAAGTATTCATCATCACACACCTCTAGTTAATAGTTGCTTCTCATGATTAAGAAATTCCAAATCACATTAATCAATTAATCATTGAATTTAATAGTAAGAGTAGTAAAATCAAATACACAAAATAGTCTCCAACCATAGTTGTAACTTACTATTAAAAGAAGAAATAGAACAGTTCTTTTCCAAGTTTACCAATCAAAATCTTCCTATCTTTGCTAAGAGAATGATCTAAATATGAAAAGGAAACAATTATATGATATACTCTGCTCTCTCTCTCTCTATGCTAGTACATAATTACTTTCTCTCATTTTATACCTGGAAAATAGGGCATCTTTATTTTTTATGTGCTAGATAATTTATACCCCTAAGCAAGTATTCTGGAATTGGAGAGATACCCACGGTTTGCGATCCCAATTCATGAACCATGGGTGTCTTATCTGAGCCCTAACTCAACCCAGTGAGCATCGGCGGTTCATCCGGCATTAAGACGTACCAATTTGTGAACGACCAGATTTATATTGCATTTTAAGCCGGGTGGCTTTGACATTGGACCCACGATTCACTTTTGGCAACTCGCGATTCACCGGTTTCATTGTTGGACCGCGATTTGCTCTCACTTCCTTCTTTTTGCTTCATTTTTCCTCTTTTACACACATATAGGCATATGGACACAACCAAAGAAAAAAGGGAAGAAAATCCATATAATCAACTTAAAAACTAAGCAAAAACCCAAGTTTAAGAGCCTAATGAGTTTTGAAATTACCAGCTCATCAACCACCAAGATCTACTGTGACCTACGGGAAGTCTATTGGTGGAATGGCATGAAGAAGGACATAGAGGAGATTGTGAATAAGTGTCCAAATTGTTAACAAGTGAAAATGGAACATCAAATATGGGGAGGAGTGGAAGTGGAAAGAAATCAACATGGATTCATCTGGCGTTCCTCACACACGATGATAGTATGACTCTATTTGAGTGGTTATGAACGTATTAACAAAAGCGGCCACATTTTCTACCAGTCAAAACTACTGACTCAATGAAGAATATGCTAGAATTGTACATTAGCGAGTTATTTCAGTTTCATGGAGTTCCCTTGTCAATCATTTTAGATAAGGAATTGCTTAGTTCACCTCTTAGTTTGAAGATCATTTGAGAAGGACTCATATTCAGGTTAAGCTTAGCACAGCTCTTCACCCATAGATAGATGGGCAGCCAGTCGAACCATTAAGACTCTTGGGAATATATTTGAGAGCATGTGTGATTAACTTTTAAGGTAGTTGGAATGATCTTTTACCTCTTATCGAGTTTTTCTTACAACAGCAGTTACTACTCCAGCATACAGATGGCTCCGTTTGAGGCTCTTTAGTAGGTGGAGATGCAGATCACCTATGGAGCTAGGTGAAGCTGTGTAGATAGGGCCAGATTCAGTTCATGAGGCTATGGAAAGTTCAACATAAGGGAAAGGCTGAAAACGTCTTAGAGTTGTAAAAAGTCATATGCGGATGTTTTCTTTTTTTCTTTCTTCTTTTTTTATTTTCTTCTTTTTTCTTTTTCTTTTTTTTTTTCTTTAGGCGAAGAGAATTCAAGTTTGAAGTTCATGATTAGGTGTTCTTGAAGGTTTCCCCCATGAAGGAGAGTAATAAGGTTCGGAAAAGGAAGCTTAGTCAAACTGCTATTGGTACCTAAAGGATTGCGAGCGTGTTTGCAAGGTGGCCTATGAGTTGGAGCTACGGTAGAGTTGGCTTTAGTGCATCAATTTTCATGTATCATTGTTAAATATGTGCATTGATGGTCCAGCTTTCGATTGTCCCAGTGGAGAGCATAGGTGTGAGGATAAACAACTATAAAGAGGTTCGGTTGAGATCCTTGATTGTTTGGATCAGAAGTTGAGGAACAAAGAAGTATCTTCAGTAAAGGTTTTGTGGAGAACTTAATTTGTTGGAAGGAGCTCGTGGGAGGCCGAAGCAGATATGATGGCTTAGATACTCACATTTATTCACTTCAAATTTAGCTCCAGCATGAGGTATCGGTTTTCTCTTTAATGCTCTATTCAACTGTGTTTTATTCATGTCTCTCACATCGCACATATAGGTGAATGTATGTGTGATTCATGAATTAAATCCAGTCATATATCAATCAAAGTTAGTCACTCCATTAGTTTTCAGCTTCAGATGTTTTGTATTTGAGATTTTAGTTCCTTCCACGGCTTTTCCAGTATGTTTACCCACATTCGAGATGAATATTCCCAGGGGAGATATTTTAATACTCAAAAGTCCTAATATCATACCTTTGAGTTGAAACTTAGAAAATAGGAAATTCCACACTAGGTCCTTAGAACGAGTTGTCCAATGACATGGTGTCACCTAATAGGTCATTAAGTGACCCATCAGGAGGCGACAAGTAGAGAAGGTGTCATTCTCGAAGAGTAGCAGCAGGAAGGGATGGCGAGTCATCATCATTCCCAATGACTCATTTTCTAACCCGTTGTCATGATCTGAACGTAGATTCAGATCATAACACGGGACAAGGAACATCGAGAGGCCCCAAGTCGACCCATGGCATAAGCACGAAGCTAACTTCATTCATTATAAGCGGTAGACCAATCGCAAGGCGTAGTAGAAACATAAATATAACATGAATATCATAACAAACAAATTACTTAGACATGAAGTTGAGTACTACACAACACATGCAAAGCCTCTATTACATACGATGCGATTTGAGTGGGACAACACCCCCAACCCCAACAAGTACTGAAACTTAAATAGCATAAATGTCTATCAAACAACTCTTGGAACATGAGGACTTGCCAAAAAGCTGAAAGTAAACTCTGAGGTCTAACGAGTAGAGGATAAGCACAGGGAATGAAACTTGTATCATAAGACAATACAACATAGAAAGTATGCAGGTCAGTACATGGAATGTACCAAGTATACCAAGATAAATAAAACGGACATTTTAAAAAAAAAATATGTAAAAGCTCATAAAACATCATAAAGTAGGACATCATGCTCATATCAATAATATCGTAACATAAAAATATCGCCAAAACTAAGGTTTTCAAAGTATCCATGCAATCATAATCATAATCATAAGAGAAAAGCCATAATGAACATTTCTTGAGCAACACGCGTAATCATAAACATGGATAAATCAATGGAGGAACAGTGGGGAGATTCTCTTAACCGACATTTGCCCCATATGAGCACACATGAAGTCCGACTTGTAAACTTAGTTAAGGCTGTTCATCTGAGATAGAACCATGAAAGTGTGATATCACCATGAAAAGGCCATTTTGGCCAGGGACAGTCACAAAGGAGGTCCCAACATACCTATGGTGATAACGTAGTTTATGAGATCCGGGCGTAACCTACTCGGTGTTGATACTACTCCCAAAACATATATAGTACTCATAGTATAATATACACTTGAGTTCAAAGGTTAGTTAATCTTAATCAATCATAAACATACTTGCTAAATACGTAGACTAGCTATGAAACAAGGCCCGTGAGTCTACCTAAAATATAATTCATGAATCATAGCTTCATACATGCTTGTAGATTATGCATATAGCTTTAAGGTCACAAAATCATGATGAATATTTAATAAAATTCATATTTCAAATCATAAATTATGTGGGCTTGTAATTATTATCAGTGGAGGCTTAAAGATCATAAGTCGAATCGTCATATATCATGCTTAGATAGGCTTAATTTAATAGAAATGAAAATCAACAATTATATAATCAAAATAGTTATAAAATCTAATCAAAATTCATAAAATATAATGTAAATCACAATTTAGAACAACCCATTTGTAAATCATTAGATTTTCATAAAAAATTAATTAGAAACCCCAATAGGTTTTTGGTAGATTTCCATAAATTAATAGAGAATCGGAATGGGTGTGAATGAAACACCCATTCGCAACCCTACATGCCTGGGTAAGATCAGATTCTAGGTTCTTGAATGCCCAAGGATTAATTGATAGGGAAAAGCTTGATCTTAGAAAATTTCTCTTAATTTGCATGCATGGGGATGATCTATGCAATAGGGACTTAACCTATCTTAAATGCCCCAAAAAATACATGAAACAATGTAGTTTAGGGCCTCATATCATGGAAAGGTTGAAAATAACCTTAATGAAAGTCTGAAAAACTGCCCAAGGCAGACCATGAAGGCTAATCCCATGGAGTCGTAGTGGCGAAACCACGACCCGTGGTATCCAGTCGTTTGATACATTGTCTCATCACATATTAAAATCCCTCCCACGACTTGGCAAGACATGTCGTTAGTCCAAAGAATGGGTGGTTGGGTCGATCATTATCAACTCCCTGAAACTGAACTTTGTCTTACCACCAAGCCTCACCACAACTGCGTGGTTACTCCCAACGAGTTGTGGTATAGATATATCACATGCATTAGAAATTTTAGCAACCAAATGATGACTTATGAAAATTGGTCATTACTACCTATGATGGGTCATTGGGTGACTCATTACTTCACTAACTGCCCGGGTCAATGCTACCCACGAGTGCAAACAATGGCTTCGTTGTTTTTCAAGCAACGGTCGACCTCACTCATTATGTCACTCAATCAAGTTTCCCATCACGAGGACTGGTAACGATAGCTCGTTGTTTCCTACCACGAGTCGTTACTTCCTCAAATCCTATGCCCTTTTCCTGGATTTTAAGCCAGCCAATGTAATACCCCGGGAAGGCCTAAGACTAGAACCGGGAGTTGAATTTAAAAAGTGCATAAAACTGGAAAATGTACAAGACAGGTGACTCAACGGCTAAGTGGTTGGATACCATAGTCATAGAAAGCAGTCGTGGAATGGAGAAGTCTCAGGAAGTAGAGGTGACAGCTTGGGCAGTGTGACTCGTTATCGGGGAATAATGAGTCGTTATTTACCCCGATCGTTGGAAGGACTGAACTTAGGGCGATGGGAAACAACGAGGCATCCCATGATTTTTAGTGAGAAGCAACGACCAGATTTTCTACTCATTGCTTGTTGGTTGAGAATTCAAGTGCATACAATGGATTCAGACCACGGCGAGTTGTCGGCGAGGAGTTCGTGGTGAGGGAAGTCAGAATTGTCAAGGAGTTGTTGACGGTCTATCCAACGACACCTTCGTTTGATGACTTCGTCGATGAGTCATGGGAAGAACTGAGGTAGGTCTTGAGCCAGTGGACCCAATGAATCGATACCATGAGTCATTACTTCGTGGTAAAGACTCGTTGGATGGCCGTTGGTCCATATGGAGCAGTTTTCAAGGGGAAATTTTATTAAAGGTGCAACTTTTCCATGCTTTGAGACCTAAACTACATTGTTTTGTGTATTTTCTGAGTTTGATAAGATGGGATTTAAGTCCTAATTCTTAGCCATTCCATGCAAGAGCTTTAGAGGTTTAGGGAGATTCAAGGTCTTCTTCTCCAAGTTTGTATCAATTTATTTGCGGGTATTTAAGGAACATCGAAATCAATCCATTCCCGGTGAATGAGGTTTAGAATGGCCCAAATCCTTTCACACTCCATGCCGAATTTCAATTTAAATCCTGAATTCTCCTATTCAAATTCTATGGGGCTTTTTACCTAAATGCATGAAAATATGATTTCTCTTATGGATATGGATTTAATTGAGTTTTAATTATTGATTGTGAATAATGGGCAAATTTTATATTGTTTTCTTTAAATAATATTTCAATCTTTTAAGTCTAAAATGCCCATTTGATGAGTTCATAAGTTATGATTTATGATGAATATTCAAAATTTTGAGATTGTTTATGGTGGAAAAACATGGTCGGGTTACCCATTTTTATAGGCATATTTTGAAGGGGTGAGCATGATGAAGTGATATTGGGCAAAGGACCATAGGCCAAAGAATGATTTACTATTTATGAAACGAATTATAGAAATTATCGATTTATGATGTTGGTCGATGAAAAGGGTCTTTGATTCTTGGATAAACATGTTTTAAAGGGGATCAATGATGATAAATGTTATATTTTAGCAAATTAATCTTAATGCATGATGTTAATGGTTTACGTATGAGCCTATATGCATGTTTTGGGGGTCATGTCTAGCACCGAGCAACCCAGGTGCTCAAGGACTACACCGGTGTCTCATAACTACACATGCCACGTGAGTTTTTTAATGATATATTGAATTGATAATAATCCCCTCAAAGGTGATATCATGCCTAATGCACGACCCTCGCACAGCAAGCGGGAGTCGCTCTGCCCTTGAGTGAGATAGTTGAGACATCATGAAAAGCTCTACCATGATGGTGTCGGTGCTTGACGAGTCCTCCCATTGTTCCACTTTATGTCTTATGCATTTTATATTTATGTTATTGTTCAAGTTATGTTTTGATAAAGTTCACTTACGATTATGAAAATGAATGATTTATGAATATTGGTTTTGAAAGTCTTGAGCCTTACGTTTCTTACAAGTTTATGATACAAGAATGATGTCCTTCTCCTAGTCTTATTTGCCAAGGTTTATTTTCTTTTAAATGTTCGTTTTACTTACGTTGCATACTCAGTAAGTTCCATGTGTTTGACCCATATGCTTTCTTATCTATATCATTTCATGACACAGGGTCCGAATCTGAAGGTCATCCTCATCCTTAGTCCATCTCAGCTTACACTCTCAGCTTATTGGTGAGTTCTCATGTTTCAAGGGCCATTTGATAGACTTTTTGTTATCTTATGTTTCAGTATTGGTGCGAGGTTGGTTAGGATGTTGTCCCATCAACCCATCTTATGTAGTAAAGGCTTTCAGACGGTTAGTACTCAACTTATATGTACGTCTAATATTTTCTGATGTTATGCTATGGTTATGTTTCTACTATGTGTTTATGTTTAGTATTCTTCTTATATAAATGAGATTACTTGTATACCATACCATATAGGTTGACTTAGGGTCTCTCGGGTCCCTTGCCCGTGTCTCTGATGCGGGTGGCCGTTCGGGTCGTGACAAGCTTGGTATCAGATGAATAGGTTTGATGTGTCCTAGGGTGTTTGAAAGCGCGCTAAGTAGAATCTTTTTCATAGGTGTGAAGCATTCCACACTTATGACAGAAAGAGGCTACTAGACATTTAAAATGTTCCCTTCTTTCATGTTTCTATGTAGATGGAGTAAGAAAAGTCTCTCCATCCTTCTAATTCGTGCTATTAGTTATTGCAGAGTTATGGCTCCTAGAATGAACGGAAGGAATGGAAATGATAGAGGCGACGGAGGTTGTGTTGTACTGGGCATCAGCAAGCCCCACCTGTCCAGGGGAGCCCGGGCAGGCTATCTACCCACGTGGAGTTTCAGGTAGCTATTCAGATGTCCAGCGCAGGCCTTGACCGCTCAAGTCAGCAGAGGCTGTTGCACATGTACCAAGAATGGAAATGCAGCGGCTGCTCGGATTAGAGACTTCTTTAGGATGAACCCTCCTGAGTTCCATAGGACCAAAGGTGGAAGGATCCACGAGTTGTGAAAGGATGTTGAAGATTTTCGGGTTATGGGGTGACAAATGGGGAATGTTTTTACTTGGCCTCCTATCAGCTAGAAGAGGTTTCTCATATTTGGTACAAGCAATGGAAGATGAAGGACAACAGGAGCAGGCCCTATCAGGCAGGATGAGATTCCACATGGCCTTTCTCGATAGGTTCACTTCCTAGGGAGATGAGAGGTGAAAGCAGGGCGGTTGTTAACCTCAAGCGGGGAAAGATGACAGTGCTTGAGTATTCTCTTGAGTTCACTCATTTGTCAAAGTACGTCCCAGAATTAGTGATGGATGCGGGAGCATGGTGAGCCAATTTGTTCACAGTCTCGGTTATTTAGATAAGGATTGGGACTACCATGCTTCACCAAGATATGAATTTTCCTCGCATGAACATGCGCCCAGCAGATGGAGTGGCTCATGCAAAAGGGAGAAGCACAAGAGGGCTCCGACGGTTAATCATGGATTTTCGCATCAGAGGTCCGGCGGTGGCTACCGTCCACGGTTTCAGAGAGATGCTATTCCAGCACAATCGCCCGGCCAATGGCTACGTCCAGACCAAAAGTGTGATCAGAGGAGCAGGGCTTCAGAATTTGAAAGGGATTAGAGGGGGCGCAGTTAGAGTATACCTCTCTAGCCTGCGGGAAGTATGGCAAGAGTCACCGCCAATTCCTACTCGATTTAGATTTTTCTATGGGTGTGTGATTTGGGAACATGTCGAGCGTTACTTACATATACTAGGCAGTGATGATAGGGTCAGGCATAGATCACGGGAAGTAGTAGATCTAGCCCGTTCCGCTCCTCTGGAGCATCGACTGAAGTAGGGGTGGCGGATAAGCGCAAGCAGATTCTATGCCCTTGCCTCACGCCGGCGGGAGTATTCACCAAGCGTGGTGGTATGTCTAACGTATCTTTCATATTGATGTTTTCCTTGATGAAAAAGATCCGGGCGCTACCTTGATCTTTCATATTGATGTTTTTTCCTTGATAGATCCGGGCGCTACCTTGTCTTTTGTGACTCCTTACTTTGGTAGTAGCCTTCGAGTTAGCCCCGCGACCTTGTCAGAACCATTTTAAGTTTTGACCCCTGTTGGTGATGCGGTCGTAGTTAGACGACTATATAGAGAATGTCCGGTCACTATGTTGCATAAGGTTACCTCTGTAGACCTTTTGGAGTTAGCCATGACTGAATTTGACGTTATTCTTGGTATGGATTGGTTGTTTGGATGTTATGCGTCGATTAATTATAGGACTCGTACGGTGGAATTTCATTTTTCGGGTGAGTCAGTTTTGGAGTGGAAGGGTAGTTTGGTGGTACCATCAGGTTGGTTTATTTCCTATCTTAAGGCCAGGAATGTTGCATGTACCACCTAGTTAGGGTTAAGGATATGAAGACCGAGACCCCGACTATTCAGTCAGTTCCGGTGGTGTGCAAATATCTGGAGGTTTTTCCCAATGACTTGCCAGGTGTTCCACCAGAGAGGAAATTGATTTCGGTATTGATCTATTAGCCAATACGTAGCCTATCTATATTCCTCCTTACAGCATGCTCTATCCAAGCTAAAGGAGATAAAAGAACAATTGAAGGACTTGTTGGAAAAGAGTTTCATTAGACCGAACAAATCTCCATGGGGTGCACTAATTTTTTTTGTTTGAAAGAAGGATGGGTCCCTTCAGATATGTATTGATTATCAACAGCTCAATAAGGTCATCAAGAACAGGTACCCCTTGCACAGGATTGATGATTTATTTGACCAGCTCCAGGACGACAGATGTTACTCAAAGATAGATTTAGGTCCGGATATCACCAGCTCAGAGTTCGAGAGTGTGATATTCCAAAGATAGCCTTCAGAACCCGGTATGGCCACAATGAGTTAGTAGTTATGTCTTTTGGACTAACTAATTCTCCTACAACTTTTATGGACCTAATGAATAGGGTGTTCAAGAAATATCTAGATATGTTCGTGATCGTGTTCATCGATGATACATACTCCCGGAGTGAGGAGGAGCAGGCCACTCATTTGAGAATAGTGATGCAAACCCTCAAGGATCGTCAACAGTATGCAAAGTTTAGCAAGTGTGAATTTTGGCTAAACTTAGTGGCATTTCTAGGTCATGTGGTACCAAGAGAAGGCATAAGGGTAGATTCCCAGAAGATCGAAGCGGTGAAGAATTTGCCCAAACTGGTGAATCCTTCAGAAAGTCGGTGTTTCTTGGGCTTACCAGGCTACTATAGAAGATTTGTTGAGGGCTTTTCATCAATTGCAGCCCCATTGAACAGGTTGACTTAGAAAAAGGTGAAGTTCCAATGGTCGGATGCTTGTGAGAATAGCTTCCAAGAGTTGAAGACCCGACTCACTTCAACATCAGTGTTGACTTTACCCTAGGTACTGATAGCTTTGTAGTGTATTGTGATACTTCGAGAGTCGAACTGGGGTATGTATTGATGCAGCATGGGAAGGTAATAACATATGCCTCGAGACAGTTGAAAGTTCATGAAAAGAATTACCTGACCCGAGATCTTGAGTTGGCCACAGTGGTGTTTGCATTGAAGATATGGCAATATGACTTGTATGGGGTCCACGTGGATGTATTTATGGATCACAAGAGCTTGTGATATGTGTTCACATAGAAAGACCTAAATCTTCAGCAAAGGAGGTGGTTGGAGTTACTAAAGGACTATGACATGAGTGCCCTCTACAATTCAGGAAATGCTAATGTGGTTGCGGATGCGCTTAGTAGGCTCTCTATGGAGAGTGTGTCCCACGTGGATGAGGGAAAGAAGGAGTTGGTGAAAAATGTCCACCGACTTGCAAGGCTGGGAGTTAGATCGATTGACTCGACCAATGGCGGCGTTGTTGTGCATAACGGGTCAAAATCATCCTTGGTAGTTGATGTTAAATCCAGGCAAGATGAGGAACTAATTTTGAGGATGTTGAAGGAGGCTGTGCGGAGTCAGAAGGTGGAGGTTTTCTCCCAAGGTGGAGATGGTGTGCTACGGTACCGGGGTCGTCTATGTGTCCCAGATGTTCATGATTTGAGAGTACGAATATTGCATGAGGAACATGTTACCAAATATTCCATTCATCCAGGATCCATAAAGATTTATCGGGACTTGCGGGAAATCTATTGGTGGGATGGTATGAAGAAGGATATTGTAGAGTTTGTAGCCTAGTGTCCAAACTATCAACAAGTGAAGGTCAAACACCAAAGGCCGAGAGGCGTACTTCAGGATATCAACATCCCCCCTCGGAAGTGGGAAGAAATTAACATGGATTTTCTTATAGGTCTACCCCGTACTCGCCGGCAATATAACTACATTTGGGTGGTGGTCGACAGGTTAACCAAGGCTGCACACTTTCTACTGGTCAAGACCATGGATTCAGCGAATGATTATGCTAAGTTTTATATTCGGGAATTGGTTCGACTTCATGGAGTGCCCTTGTCTATTATTTCAGATTGACCTACTCAATTTACCTCTCAATTTTGGTGTTCTTTTCAAAAGGGACTTGGGGCGCAAGTTAAGCTCAGCACAGTGCTCCATCCATAAATAGACGGCCAGGCAGAACGAACAATTCAAACCCTCGATGATATGTTAAGGGCATGTGTTTTGGATTTCAAAGGTAGTTGGGATGATCATTGGCTCTTGATCGAGTTTTCCTAGAATAATAGTTATCACTCTAGTATCCAGATGGCACCGTTTGAGGATATTTATGGGCGAAGGTGTAGACCGCCCATCGGTTGGTTTGTGGTTGGTGAGGCAGCCATGATAGGACCTGATTTTTTTCATGAGGCCATGGTAAAGGTCCTGTTATAAGGGACCGGTTGAAAACTGCTCAGAGTCGTCAGAAGTCGTATGCTGATTTGAGGAGAAGAGATCTTGAGTTTGAGGTGGGCGATTGGGTATTTCTAAAGGTATCTCCCATGAAGGGAGTCATTCTATTCGGAAAGAAATGGAAACTCAGTCCCCGCTATGTTGGTCCCTACCGGGATGTAAGAAGAGTTGGTAAGGTAGCATATGAGTTGTACTTGCCATCAGAGTTATTTTCCATTCATCTCGTCTTTCATATGTCACTTTTGCAGAAGTGTTTGGGTGATCCAACCTTGGTATTCCAGTAGATAGCATTGAGATAAAACACAGTCTCAGTTATGAAGAAATTCTCATTGAAATCTTGGATCGTCAGGTTCGGAAGTTGAGAAACAAAGAAGTAGCTTTAGTTAAGTTTTTATGGAGAAATCAACATCTGAGGGAGCTACGTAGGAATCCGAAGCGGATATGATGACTAGATACCCACATTTGTTCTCTACTAGCTTAGTTTCGACTTGAGGTACCAGTTTTTCCCTATGGCTCTATGTAGTGTTCATGTTCAGTTCATGTGTACTAGCTTTTTTTATGTGTATGAATGTGTATGTGAAGTATGAGATCAGTTCAGCTATGTGGTTTGGTTCGGGGGTAGTCATTCCGTGAAAATTTTGGTTAAAATAATCAGTATATGGCTATGATAAATAGTATGTTTCTTTTTGTTGATTGCTTTCTGCATTCGAGGACGAATGTTTCCAAGGGGGAGATATTGTAATACCCCAGGAAGGACTAAGAATAGATCCGAGAGTTGAATCTGAAAAGTGCAGAAAACTGGCAAAATAACACCGGGTGGGCGACTCAATGACTCGTGGTTGGATACCACGAGTTGTCGGAAGTAGTCGTGGAATGGGGGGTTAAGGGAAGCAGTGGTGACAATGGGCGGTGTAATGACTCGTTGTCAGGAACAATGAGTTTTTGTTACCAGTCGTTGGAAGGACTTAACTTAGGCTGATAGGGAAACAATGGGGAATCCCATAATTCTTGGTAAGAAGCAATGGCCCGTCATTTCTAGTCGTTACTTATGGGTTGAGAATTCCAGTGCATACAACGGATTGAGACCACGACTCGTTGGAAGCAACCACGAGTCGTGGTGAGGCTCGTGGTAAGGGAAGTCAGAATGGTCATGGAGTTGATGACGGTCGATCCAATGACCCGTCGTTGGAAGTAACGACTCGACCTAACGAGTCATGGGATGAACCTGAGGTAGGTCGTGAAGAAGTGGACCGAACGACTCGATACCATGAGTTGTGGCTTCGTGCAACGACTCGTTGGATCGGTTGTTGGTCCATCCAGAGCAGTTTTCAGGAGAAATTTTATTAAGGGTATTTTTGACTTTTTCATGCTTTGAGACCCTAAACTATGTTGTTTTGTATATTTTTCTGAGTGTGATAAGATGGGTTAAGTCCCTAATGCATGCCCATTCCCATGCAAGAGCTTTAGAGGGGTTTTAGGGAGATTCAAGGTCTTATTCTCCAAGTTTCCATCAATTTCTTTGTGGGTATTCAAGGAACTTCGAAATCAGTCCATTCCCAGGTGTGTAGAGTTTTAGAACGGGTGAAATCCTTTCACAACCATGCCCGAATTTCAATTTAAATCATGAATTCTCCTTTTCAAATTCTATGGGGTTTTACCCAAATGCGTGAAAATGTGATTTCTCTTTATGGATATGATTAAATTGAGTATTAGTTATTGAATTATGATTGATGGGTAGATTTTATATTATTTTCTTTAAAATCATGTTTCAATCTTATAAATCTAAAACGCCCATTTGATGAAGGTTCATGAAAGTTATGATTTATGATGAATATTCAATATTTTGAGATTATTTATGGTGGAAATGCATGAATTCAAGTTACCCTTGTTTATGTGCATATTTTGAAGGAATTGAGCATGATGAAGTATTGGGAAATGCCCACATGTTGAAGCATGATTTACTATTTATGAAATGAATTACATGAATTATCGATTTATGATGTTGGTCGATGAAAAGGGCCTTTGATTCTTGGATAAGCATGTTTTAAAGGAGATCAATGATGATAAATGTTATATTTTAGCCAATTAATCTTAATACATGATGTTAATGATTTACGTATCAGCCTATATACATATTTTTGGGAGCCATGTCTAGCACCGAGCAGCTTGGCATTCAAAGGACTACGCCAGTGTCTCATAATCTCGTGCCACTATGGGTTTCTAATGATATATTGTATTGATAACAATCCCCTCAAATGTGATATCACGCCTAATGCACGACCCTCGTCTGGCAAGCCAGGGTTGGGTCTGTCCACATAAGTGACATAGTTTGGGCATCATGAAAGACTCTACCATGATGGTGTCGGTTATGACGATTCCTCCCATTGTTTCGCATGTCTTATGCATTGTTATGTTTATGTTATTATCTCAAGTTATGTTTTGATAAAGTTTACTTACGATTATGAAAATGAATGATTTATGAATGATTTGAAAGTCTTGAGCCTTATGTTTTCTTACGAAGTTTATGATACAAGAATGATGTCCTTCTCCTAGTCTTATTTATGAGTTTATTTTTCTTTTAAATGTCCGTTTTACTTACCTTGCATACTCGGTATGTTCCATGTGTTGACCGCATACTTTCTTATCTATATCATTTCATGACATAGGGTCTAAATCTGAAGCTCATCCTCATCCTTAGTCCATCTCAGCTTACACTCTCAGCTTATTGGTGAGTCCTCATGTTCCGAGGGCCATTTGACAGACTTTTATGTTATCTTATGTTTCAGTATTGGTGCGGTTAGATGGGGATGTTGTCCCATCAACCCATCTTATGTAGTAGAGGCTTTCATACGGTATGTAGTACTCAACTTATATGTACGTCTAATATTTTCTGATGTTATGCTATGGTTATGTTTCTACTATGTGTTTATGTTTAGTATTCTTCTTATATAAATAAGATTAGTTGTATGCATGTGCCATGGATCGACTTGGGGTCTCCCGGGGTCCCTTTTCCCATGGCCACGATCCGGGTATGCATTCGGGTCCTGACATTCAGTTTTTAATCCCAGGTCCAATCTTAGGCATTTTCAAGGTATTACACCCGTCAAGTGGTTAAAGGATGTTTGGGCAGTGCTGGAAATAGATGGAGGGATGAGTTATCGTGCACCTAACGACTTGTCAAGTGGCCCATGGGATAGGAACATCAGTAGATAAAGGTTTGTCTAGTGATGATGACGAGTCATCTAGTTGTGTAATGACTAATCTGGTCCCTCATTTGGACTGGAAATAATTGTATCCCTGCAAATCTAGTAAGGGTTTTTTCATAATTCCTAAGCTCCCAAGCCCTAAACTACACTGTTTTAACCCCTGAAAGAAGTGTATTAAGGGAGTTTAACCTATTCTAATTCCTTCAACTCCCATGCATGAAAGTTTAGAGTTTCCTGTAATTATCCTCAAAATCTCTTGGGCTTTCAAAGTCAAATGGAGAATCAGTTTATCCAGATATGTAGGGCCATGAATGAGAGTTTTCTTTCACTTTCATGCCCAAATTTCTCCGCAAGATCAAGAATTCAAGGGTTAATTCAAGTATATGATCCTATGGAGTTTTGACCCAAATTTATGAAATTCTCTATGATTTATTCATGGGTCAATTCCCTTCATGTTTCAAAGAATGTTTCAAGATTCATGAGTAGATTTTATGCACTAATTGATTACAAATTTATTTTTTTAAATTTTAGAAGGTTATGCCCAATTATGCAAATTCATGAAAAAGTTAGTCTATGATTGATGATCTCAAGTATGATGAGGTATCTAGCATGTATGCATGTTTACGAATTACCCATATATGAATCTATGGTTTTTACTAATGAAGTCTATTTCAAGTATGTATGATCTTCAGATTTTGGGTAATCCCACTTAGATTTAGCATGTTTTCATGATTCCATTCAGTTTTATAAATCAGCTTGCCATTTGGTTTTGGAGTCTATACTCCCAAATTCAACTTATGATATGTTTTGAGCTAGGACTCCCCATATTTAGATTTAAAACTACGCATGTAATTTCATTTTCAACTTAATTGAAAAATGATGAAGAGCACCTTGCATGTTTTTGGAGTAGTGTTTAGAACTAAGTACGCTAGGGATTCATGAAAATCCTGGGTCTCAAAACTATTTGCCAGCATAGGCTTTAACATTTACTTTGGGACCTCCTTTATGAGCTGCCCCTGCCTCGAACCTTCAAGTTGATATAAATATCATGGTACCGCCCTTAGACCTGGCAAGGCTTTGGACGGCTCTGCCCACTTGAGTGTAAAAGTTGAGATAACATAAGCTCTATTGTGATTGTGTCGGTTATATGATGAGTCTCCCATTGTTTCTCATGATCTCAATTACGCATGTTTATAAGTTATGTTATTATGATTTTAGCAGGTTTGACCCAACAATTAGGTTATCAATTTTTACTTATGAATCTCAGTTTTAGCTTTAGGTCATTTGATTTAGTTATGAGATCCAGTTTATGTCTATTTATTTTTTTCAGATACCAGCATTAGACCTTACTCTCAGAATCTTATGATGTTATGATTTATGAGATGCATTATTTCAGTTTATACTTATTCAACCTTATTTACTTACCTTGCATAATCAATACATTCCATGTACTGACCGCATACACTGTGCTGTATCATTTCATGATACATGTCCAAACGATAAAACTCGGACGCGCTGATAGTTCTTCTCTCATTCCAACTTAGACCCTGCCTTGGTGGGTCCTCATCCTTTGATGACATCTATCTTTTAGTATTGTTATGTTAGTTTATTCTATACTTAGAGATATCTGGAGGCTTGTCCTAGAATCTCATAAGTTAATAGAGGCTATTCAAAAATAAACTTGTATATTCTGCTTCGGATTTAGTGTTATGATATTACTATTGAATAGATGATTTGTTATTCAGACTTCCGCTATTTAAGAATTCAGTTATAAGTTTTGCTTATGTTGATATTTAGTTATCACATTCATCCCATGGGTCGACTTAGAGCTATTTATAATTCTAGGTTCTATGTCTAGATCCGATCCTTTGTTTGGGTCGTTACATATATCTATGTTAGCGCATAGTTCTGAGATCAGGGAACAGGACCCCAAACCTACTCAGTGCTAGTGCTCATATAATTTTAAACAAAGCTAAAAATAATAATTACATGCATAGCGTGAAATCTGAACATTGGGAGTCTGGACTCCAAAATATATCATAAGTTAAATTGGGAGTCTTTACTCCAAACATATGATAAGCTGATCTTATTAGCCATGGATAAATCATTAAAAGACATGCTTAAATTGTATGGGATTGCACAAATCATAAAATCATGCATGCTTGAAATAGACTTCATAAGTCAAAATCATGGATTCATTCGTGGGAAGTTCATAAACATTCATTCACACTAGATATCTCATCATAGTTGAAATCATGACTCATAAGCTTGACTTTTCATAAAACTTACATAACAGGGAATAATTTCTAATAACTTGAAATCATGAATTTATAATAATTTGTGGTAAAATCTTCCCATTAGACATTAAAATATATTAGACATTAAAATATATATTAGAACATGGTGGGATTAGACGCATCAATATATCATAGAGAATTTCTTAAAATTGGGTTAAAATCTAAGAAATCAATGCATTTGATTGAGAACTTGAATTCATGAACTTAAGGAGAAATTTGGGCATGAGGGTGGAAGGAAACCCTCATTCATAGCCCTATATGCCTGGGCAAACTGATCTTCAAACTAGCCTTGAATGCCCAAGAGAATTGAGGAAGAAATTGGGAAGAATTCTAGCTTGATCTTGAAGAGGGATCTCAATATCTTGCATGCATGGGAGTCTAATGACTTAGAATAGGATAAACCCTTTTAAAACACTTCTTTTAGGGATTAAAACAACGTCATTAGGAAGTTAGGAGCTCAAGAAATACAAAAATGCCATTAATGATTCGTCTAGAAAAATACTCATTGCCAGTCATACGATCCGTACCACAAGTCCTACCACCAACCTACGACTCGTGGTTTCATCCCGTAGCAAGCCAGTCTAATTTCTCCAACTCTCTGATTATTTCCACAATGCCTACCACAACTTGTAGTTCCCTACTATGAGTCATACATTAACTTGTAGGACCAACACCTGGTAACCCACTAGCATGCTATGACTTTATGAAAAAGAGTCATACCACCAAACCAAGATTCATGGTGTGGCCTCTTTGTTTGAGAATGAGCCTCTAAAATTTACCATGAGTTTTCCTATGACCCGTACTAGCAATTGTACTAAGAGAAAATTGCAGACTCCTCTGTTGAACATATATTAACTTCCCGAATCTTGTCTTAGGACACATTGTGTTATACCCCAAGAATTCAAGCATCAGACTCAGAAGTTGAAACAGAGAAAACGGGAAAAATATTGCAACAGTGCAGGACGAGTCATTGGATGACTTGTCAGGAAGCCCAACGAATCATCAAGTGACTCGTGGGAAGGCCTGGGATGATGAAGGATTTGAGGTCCCCACAGGCGATATAACGACTCGTGGTCAGCCACCATGAGTCATCATGTCTGTCGTGGGGTGGTTCTACAGAAAGATGGTAATACTTATCCAGTGTACATGACGGATGATTCTTAATGAGTCGTCGTCAGTCCTAACGACTCGTTAGGAGAATCGTTATCGAGAAATTGCATTTTTGTGAATTATGAGGCAGTGCACTTGACGGGTGAACCAACGGATCATATACCCAGGTGAAGAGTCATCAAGTCGTCCGTTAGGACCCCCTGACAGTTATTTTCAGCGATTTTAGTAAGGGCTTTTCCGTAATTCCTAAGTTCTAAGGGCCTATACTACGTTGTTTTAAGCTCATATCAGAGGGTTTTTAGTAGGGAACATCAATCTTAGGCCATTACTTTCATGCATGCAAGGTTAAAGGCTTGAGGGGAGGAATTGAGGAGATTTTTCAAGGTTTTCAAGAGAAATTTCAGCTGGGCAATTAGGAAGAACAAATATTCTTCAATCCCAGGTATGTAAGGCTATGAGTGGGTGCTTCCTTCCACACCCATGCCCATTCTCTATCAAATTGTGATTGGTTTGTGATAATCAAGTATGGGGTTTTATTCAATTGCATGATTCTTATATCTCCACGCATGGGTATGATTAAATTTAGTTGATATTGATTATTTACCAAGTTTGGGAGGATTCTAACTTGATTTCTTTTACAAAACTTGTTTTTCTATAAATTGAATCTAAAATGCCCATGTATGAATAACTCATAGAGGTAATGATTGTGAAAGAATGTGACAATGATGGAATAGATGATGAAAAGCATGTTTCCAATCTTACCCATGATTTTGATGATATTTTCAAAGTAGATTGAATAGACCCAAGTATAGTGAAGTCTTCATGTTTTCAAATAATGATTTTCTCGATATGAGCTTACCACATGGTTGAAATGAATTCTTCCCCAAACTCATATGATGAATTCTAGCTTGTGGTATGTTTCAAAGAAAAACCTTTTATATGCATGATCCTTAATTGATATGTACATATGAAGCCTAGTAAATGACAATGTTAAGCTTCATTTCACATGATGTTGAGCCTATGCATGAACTGATATTGAGCTTTGTCAATAGACAATGTCAAACTTCATTCATACGATGTTAAGCTATGCATGATTTCATTCTAATCTTTTTCGAAAAGACATTGTTGAGCTTCATATTTATATGATGTACAGTCTATGCATGATTTCATATTGAGATTTGTCGATAGATAATGTTGAGCTTCGTCAATAGACGATGTTGAGCTTCATTATATATGATGTAGAGCGTTGCATATTATGGGAGAAGAGTCTTGCACTGAGCAGGTTAAGGGTCGACTACCCTATGCCCCAGAACTACGCACCAATGTAGGATGATACTTATTATTGGGACCTCCCTTGTGAGCTATCCCCGGCCCGATTTGCCCTTCAACTTGATATCGATATCATGGTAGCGTCCAACACCCTAGGAAGGTTATAGATAGCTATTCCCACTTGAGTGTGATAGTTGTGACCACGTAATCTCTATCGTGGTATGTCGGTTACGTGATGAGTCTCCTACTATCTTTATACATCAGAATTGCATATTTACCATTTGTCATGATTTTTTAATGCATGCATGTTCAACAAGTAAGGTTTGACTCATTGTTAGCTTTTGATATAAATGTCATGTTTCAGCCTGAGTGATTCATATTAGTCATGATGTTCTAAAGCCATGCATTATCATGAGTAATGAGAATATGATTTCATAATGATTGCATATGGTCTCCTCTTATCTTGAAGGGTCTTGATATGTATAATTGCCTTAAAAAATTTATAATGCTTAGCATTTTACTTACCGTACATACTCAGTATATTCCAAGTACTGACCGCATACCTTCTATGATGTATCATTTCATGATGAAGGATCCGGATCTCAGGTTCATCCCCATCCGTAGCCGCTTATCAAGATTAGCATCTGCTTGATTGGTGAGTCCTCATCTTTCGAGGACTAGACTCTCAGTTATATTGGATGTATTTCTTTTGTTTCCACATTGTTGAGCTAGTTGGGGGTGTTGTCCCATCAGCTCATCCAGATTAGAGGCTTGTCAGACTTAGATATGTATTCAACTTCAGATGTCCATTCTATTGTTATAATTGGTTGACTTCCGCTGAGTTCTAATCTCATTTTTCTCTTGTTTATTGAATGAGTTAGTGAGTACTTATTTCATGGGTCGACTTGGGCTCCTTCGGGGTCCCTTGTCCCGTGTCTACGATTCGGGTCCCCTCTCGGGTCGTGACACATTGGGGTGTTATACGAATAAACAGACATTGATCCAATAGAGACAGCAGCGATACACATATCCCTTAGAGATCCAAACTTACCTATTATTCTGATGATGCTTCCAAAGTAGATTGAATAGACCCAAGTATAGTGATGTTTTGGGTAATGCCATATGATGTTTTCTAATAATGATTTTCCCGATATGAGCTTACCACATGGTTGAAATGAATTTTTCCCCAAACTCATATTGTGAATTCTAGCTTGTGGTATGTTTCAAAGTAAAGCCTTTTATATGCATGATCCTTAATTGATATGTACATTTTTATCAAGCCTTGTCAAGGAAAATGTTAAGCTTCATTTCACATGATGTTGAGCCTATGCATGAACTCATATTAGGCTTTGTCAATAGACAATGTCGATCTTCGTTCATATGATGTTAAGCTATACATGATTGCATTCTAAGCTTTGTCGAAAAGACATTGTTGAGCTTCATATTTATATGATGTACAATCTATGCATGATTTCATATTGAGCTTTGTCGATAGACAATGTTGAGCTTCGTCAATAGACGATGTTTAGCTTCATTATATATGATGTAGAGCATTGCATATTGTGGGAGAAGAGTCTAACACTGAGCAGGTTAAGGGTCAACTACCCTATGCCCCAGAACTACGTGCCAACGTAGGATGATACTTATATTATTGGGACCTCCCTTGCGAGCTATCCCCGGCTCGATTTGCCCTTAAACTTGATATCGATATCTTGGTAGCATCCAACGCCCTGGGAAGGTTATAGATAGCTATTACCAGTTGACTGTGATAGTTGTGACCACGTAAGCTCTATCGTGGTATGTCGGTTACGTGACGAGTCTCCCACTATCTTTATACATCAGAATTGCATATTTGCCATTTGTCATGATTATTTAATGCATGCATGATCAATAAGTAAGGTTTGACTCATTGTTAGCTTTTGATATAAATGTCATGTTTCAGCCTGAGTCATTCATATTAGTCATGATGTTCTAAAGCCATGCATTATCATGAGTAATGAGAATATGATTTCACATGATTGCATGTGGTCTCCTCTTATCTTGAAGGGTCTTGATATGTATAATTGCCTTTAAGAATATATAATGCTTAGAATTTTACTTACTTTACATATTCGGTACATTCCAAGTACTGACCGCATACCTTCTATGATATATCATTTCATGATGCAGGATCCGGATCTCAGGTTCATCCCCATCCGTAGCCGCTTATCAGGATTAGCATCTGCTTTATTGGTGAGTCCTCATCTTTCGAGTACTAGACTATCAGTTATATTGGATGTATTTCGTTTGTTTCCACATTGTTGAGCTAGTTGGGGGTGTTGTCCCATCAGCTCGTCCAGATTAGAGGCTTGTCAGACTTAGATATGTATTCAACTTCAGATGTCCATTCTGTTGTTATAATTGGTTGACTTCCACTGAGTTCTAATCTTATTTTTCTCTTGTTTATTGAATGAGTTAGTGAATACTTATGCCATGGGTCGACTTGGGCTCCTTTGGGGTCCCTTGTCCCGTGTCTACGATTCGGGTCCCCTCTCGGGTCGTGACACATTGGGGTGTTATACGAATAACCCGACATTGATCCAATAGAGACAGTAGCGATACACATATCCCTTAGAGATCATCTTCTTGGCCCTGAGATAGGAAATAAAGAAACCTACAAGCACAGCTGAACTACCTTCCTATTGTAGGATTGCTCACACAAAATTGAAACTCTACTATACGGGTTCTACAATCGACTGAGGCATAACATGCATTTAATTAATCCATGAGGAAGACAACATCAAAATCAGTTATGTCTAACTCTACTAGGTCGGTTGAGGTGACTTTTTGAACAACTGTGACAGTGCAGGTTCTGTATACCCGTCGATCTATAACTGAGTCACCGACTGGAGTAGAGACTGAAAACGCTTCTGATAGGATTTCGGGACTGACTCTGAAACTAATAGAAACATAAAGAGTCATAAAAGACAAGGTAGCCCTTGTATCGAACAATGCATAAACATCAAGATGGAATACTCGTAACATACTAGTGACCACATCGAGAGAGATCTCCTGCTCCTGATGAGATGAGAGAGCATAAAATCTATTTTGATGTTGGCCAGCACCTACACTTATGGACACACCTTGTTGAGGTGAACATTCTGGTGAAGCTACTCAACTGGTGGTTGTGTCATGGGTCCAGGCTTTCCTCACCTTTAGCACGCACCTTAACCCGCTAAGCACTCTCTATTATACCTCTTACCACATCTCCTGTAAGCTAGAATGTTGGGCTCTCCATACATGCTCCCCTAACCTCTAGATCCTAATGGTCTACCCCTCTTATCATGCCTAGTTCATGATGGAAAAATGGCTGATCATGGGGATAGGGATGACAACCTCTGGTGGGACTGTGGGCGACTCTACTGGAACTATTCATAACTCCCTATCTTGGCCCTCTTGGCCTTTCTCTCCTTCTCCTTCATCAGCTCCACCTCTATCTGCTGGGCGAATATGACTAATTGTGAGAAATCTATGCCATTATTAACATGGCGGTCTTGCACTCTTTGACCAAGGAATCTGCCACTCCATTCATAAACCTACTCACACAAGCCCTAAGATCCGCAACCATCTCCAGCACATATTAAACAGACAGGTAAACTCCAATGCATACTCTTAAACTGTCATGTGTTTCTTCTTCAAGCTGACGAACTCAGCTACCTTTCCCTCCCTCATCTCTCTAGTGAAGAACCTATCCAAGAAAGCAGTCATGAACTCATTCCTACTCACAAGGACTGCTCCAACTCTCTGTCTATCCTTCCACTAACAAAACCATATGTGACAACCCCTTTCAATTAATAGGAGGCTAAATCTGCATTCTGCTCTCCCATCACCCCCAAATTCTTGGTGATCTGCACATTCTCAAGGAACTCATGCGGGTCCTCATGCACCTTCAATCCAAGAAACTCAAGTGGGTTCATCCTGATAAAGTGTCGCACATTTGCTACTGATGTGTTCCCATTCTTTGGAGCATGAGCCATTTCCTACTTGTTGAACTGAGTGGTCATGGCCTGTGCCAACATTTGAAGTGCTGCTCTGGACTCAGCCTGACTGACCTGCTTGGGCAAAGGATCTGCTGGTGCTATTAGGGCTTGCTGATGCCCACCTCCATTGCTATTATCATGGACATTTCCATTTTCATTCCTTCTACCATTTACTCGATGTGGAGGTATATTTCTACAAACTCATATAGCACGAGTTAGAGGAAGAGAGATATTTCATCATAAAACATAGATTATGAAAGAAGGAAAATTTCTTGAAAAGTCTTGTAGCCTCTTCCCTATAAGTGTGTTACACTTCACACCCATGGAAAAGACTCTACTTAACATAGCTTTCAGACACCATAAGACACACCTAATCCTTTGCTCTGATACCATGTTTTTCATGACCCGAGCTAAGACCCCGAATCGAGACACGAGACCTAGAAATAGGAATGTCTCCAAGTCAACCCATGGCATGTTCATAGCAACTCAAGATCATAAATTAAAGAGAAAACTGATAACTTAAACATGAATAAGCAGAAATCTGAATAACATAAAGTGTATATTAAGCAAATACATCACAATGTTGAATCACTATTTTAACATACTTGTCCTTGTTTCAAAAGCCTCTACTATTTGATGAGATACTGGGACAAGCACCCTGCTATCTCCAAGTCTGAAACTGAACTGACATGATCAACATAACTAAATGAATGTTTTGGGGAGATGAGGACTCACCCAACAGGGGCTAAATGGACTAATAGGGAAGCGAGCTATCAGTGAGACTGAGCTGGATCACTTGAACCTATATCATGAAATGATATAACATAGAGTATGTAGTCAGTAATTGGAATGTATTGAGTATGTAAGGTACATAAAACATGCTTAGTAAACATTAGCTTAAATTATGCATGTAAATATTAATCAAGTAGAACACGAGAGTAACGACTGTATGCTGAAAATTGTATTTGAGACATACATAGTCATAAGTTCGTTATCATAACTAAACATAGTGACCCAAGATTTGAAAATAGATTCATATGACTTGTCAAAGCTGAAAGCATAAGTAAAATCTGATAAACTGATCATTGGGTCAAATCTGTTGTAAAACATAACAAGTCATGAACACGAGTAACTGAAAGTACGGGGAACAATGGGAGACTCTTCATAATCGATACATGACACTCCAATTATGATACTCAAGTGGATAGAGCCGTCCAAAACCTTACCAAGGAAAAGGACGTTAAACCATGATATTGATACTAAGATGAGGCCCCTTGGGGTAGGGGGAAAACTCTCTTGAGAGATCTCAAACATGTATACATATACCTACATTGGTGTATAGTTCTGAGACTGGGGAACATCAGACCCCAAGCCTACTCGGTGCTATACACTACTCCCAAAAACATGCATAGTGCTCACATCATTTTTCAATGAAACTTAAATCATAATTACATGCATAGCTAGAAGTGTGAACATTGGGAGTCTAGAATCCAAATATATCATAAACTGCTTTGGGAGTATTAACTCCAAACCATATGATAAGTTGATCTTATTAGCATTGGCTAAGTCCTAAAACACAAACTTAACTTATATAGGCTTGCCCAAATCATAAAATTATGCATACTTTAAATAGACTTCATTTAGTCAAGATCATTAATTCATACGTTGAAAGTTGATAAACATTCATTCATGCTAGATATCTCATCATACTTGAAATCATGAATTATAAGCTTCATTTTTCATGCTACTTGCATAATAGGGCATAATTTCTAATAACTTGAAATCATGAATTTATAATTAAATCATGATAAAATTTTCCCATTAGACTTTAAACATACTTTAGAATATTGGGGGATTATACGCATAAATATATCATAGACAATTTCACAAAATTAGGTTAAAAACCTAGAAATCAATACACTTGATTAAGAACTTGAATTCATGAGTTTGAGGAGAAATTTGGACATGGGGGTGGAAGGAAACCCACATTTATAGCCTTACATACATGAGTTAACTGATTTTCAAACTAGCATTGAATGCCCAAGCGAATTAGGAATGAAATTGTGGGGAATTCTAGTTTTATCTTTGAGAGGGATCTCAATATCTTGCATGCATGGGAGTCAAATGACTTAGAATTGGCTAAATCCTTTTTAAAAACTCTTTATAGGGATTAAGGTGACGTCATTAGGAAGTTAGGATCTCAATAAATACAAAAATGCCCTTAGTGATTCATCTGGAAAAATACTCACTGCCAGTCATACAACCCGTACCCTAAGTCGTACACCCAACCTATGACTCATGGTTTCCTCCCGTAGTTAGACAGTCCAATTTCTCCAACTCTTTGATTATCTCCACAATGCCTACCATGACTTATAGTTCCCTACTACAAGTCATACAATCACTCGTAGGACCAACACTTTGTAACCCAATAGCATGATACAAATCCGTGACCATGAGTCATACTATCAAATCACGACTCATGTTGTGGACTCATGGTCTAGGGAATGAGCTTCTGAACTTTATCACGAGTCTTCCTACGGCCCGTACCAGCAATCGTACTAAGAGATAATTGCAAACTCCTCTGTTAAACATATTTAACTTTCCAAATCTAGTCTTAGAAAACTTTATGGTGTTACACAGATGACCCGACATGGATCCAATAGAGGCAACAGCGATATAGGCTGCAAAGTTGTCATCTCTCTTCATCATCCAGGTTCGACCTTATGATGCCAAGGCGAGCTCTTTAGTTTTGCCATGACATGACCTATAGTGGTGTAGTCTTTGTACTTCAGGAGCTTTTGACGCTCTTTATATTTCAGTTCATGTGCATAGGGGACATTGCACAATTTTTTAGAGGGGTTTGACATTTTTGTCCCTAATAACATGTTTTGATTTTATAGTTTTGATTCTTGAAATGACTCTTGTTTTGTATTAAAATATATTTTTTATGAGTTGAATGATGATGTGTGATAATTGTTTATTCTATCTCTTTCATAGTATAGAATTATATTCATTTCTTAGTTTAAAGTCCTTCCGGACATTCTTAGCCATGGTTCTTTCTTAATAGACATATTTTTAGTTGAATCTGGCAAGTAAATATAGTTAGAGTGTCGTAGTGTCTAGGCCTAATGATAGATTTCTAGGCAATATTCTTAAGGATAGCAGCCTACAAGTTGAGTGGTTATTGGTTGAATAAAATATTTTTGACATAGGTGGTGGTGGCATTGAGTTTATAGCATGCTTGTATCATTCTTTAAAAAAATGCCCCCTTAAAATTTTTGCTACAACTATTTGGTAATGAAATGTGTACCTCCACTTTTAACATCTAATTGTGTTGATTTGGACGATGAATCCCTAGTTGAGAGTAAAGCATTTAGTCCATTTGATATCCATGTTCCATCGAATGATGAGGAAAATTTTATTGATTCACTTATTCTGGTCACGCTCTAGAACTTTCCTAGCTACTCATGCTTGAGCTTATGATTGACAATGGATTGTAGAGATGAACTTAGGCCTTCTTTGTCTTTCACAAGCTACATTTACCTAAATTAGCTTGCCAAATGATGAATGTATCCCTAGTCTCCTTTTTGAGCGTATGACCTCTTTTCTTGATCAACCAAAATGAAATCCAAAATTAGTTCTCAAGTTGACTCTCTTTTGAACCATCCTTGTTGACACTATAAAATGTGATCTAAATGAGCAAAAAGGTGAATGTTGGGGGTGATAAGGTGGAAACGAAAGAAAAGAGCGTAAAATAAGTTGTTGGACCATATCCCAAGGTTTTTTTGGCAAAGATCTAAATAGTAGAAGAAAAAGAAAAGAAAATAAAAAAAGAGAAAATGAAAATTGAGCTCACAAAAAGTGCCATGGGTTATGAAAAGTTACTAAGGAAAGAAGGAAGAAAAAAGGGAGTCGTAAAGTGAAAAGGGTAGTGGAAATGTGATGTAGTGTTCAAGAATGGTAAATGAGCCATTAAAGACCATATTTGTATCCTACAAGCTCGTTGACCATCATTACAAGTGTAGAAAAGCTCTTATGTGATATTAATTCGGATTTCCAAAAGAAAATGCATTTGAGTAAATAGGCAACCATATGGTAGTTGTGATCTATTTTATGAACTTCTTTGTGACTGTTAAGGATTTTTCTCTCCTCACTTGATCTTGTGTCCTTGTAGTGTGTGTCTTTATTGTTTTTGAAAATGACCACTTTCCTTGGTCTAACTTTGAGGGCATGTAGATGATAATAGCTATCATGACTTACTTCTCAAATCTAGGTGTGTGCATGTTGAAATGATGTCATAAGTAGAGATTGCATACTTGGTCTAGATAGTTGTGAGAAAAATAATTTTGTTGGATAGAGTGGGTGACTTGCTTGAAAATTTTGTGCTTGTAGATGATTGTTATGACCACCCTAGTCATTGAATTTTGTGATGCTGGAACATTTGTTTAGGTCTAAATTAGCCTTTTTAATATTAGTTGCTTGAGAACAAGAAAAAGCTTTAAGTTGGAGGTGTTAAAGTGTTGGGGGTTTGCAACACATCTGTACTTCATTTCATAGAATTTTACATGCCTTTAAGTACTAATTTATGTTAAAACTAACTCTATGTCTCTATGTTTCAAGAACCAAAATGAGATGAAGTAAGGAGGTCAAGAAAATCATGTCCTAAAGTAGGTTTGAATCAATGTTCAATTTTACTTATAAATATCATATTTAAGCTTTGAGTTAATTGATTCAGTTGTGATGTTATGTTACGTTATGAAGAGATCATGATTTCAGAAAGAATGCATTCAAGTCATACTCTCAGATTCTTAATGTTTATGTTTACATTATGCATTGTCTTTAAATGATTTTACTTTCTTAAGTAATTGTACTTACCTTGCATACTCATTACATTTCATGTACTGACCGCATACTCTATGCTGTATCATTTTATGATATAGGACCCGACTCTCAAGTTCAGCCCCACTCAGAGTCCATCTTTTGAGATAGCATCGCACGTTTTTGGTGAGTCCTCATCTCCTAGGACTAGACTATTCAGATTTCGTATATGTATTTCAATTTTAGTTTTGTTGAGTTAGTTGGGGTCTTGTCCCATAAACTCGTCATGTTTAGAGGCTTTTCAGAAATATGTATGTATTGGGGTCTTGTCCCATCAACTCGTCATGTTTAGAGGCTTTTAAGACATATGTATGTATTTAGCTTCAGATTGTGTATTCTGATGTTATGGTTGATTTATACTTCCGCTATGATTAAATTTTTGATTTATTAGTTTTATTGATCAAGTTAGTATATGCTTATGCCATGGATCGACTTGGGGTCTCTCGGGGCTCCTTATCCCATGTTGCGACCGGGCCTCCATTCGGGTCGTGATAGATTTTGATTTTGTTAGTGAAAGGCTAAGGCTTCATAGTGTACGATGATGCTTTGCGGGTTGGTCTTATGTGTGTGTTGATGCAGAAAGATAAGGTAATAACATATGCTTCAAGGAAGTTGACTCATGAGAGAATCTACTCTACTCGTTACTTGGATATGACAATAATGATTTTTTTCTTTAAAAATCTGTAGGCCTTACTTTATGGAGAGGATTGTGAGCTGTTCATGGATCACTGCAATCTTTAATACATTTTCTGCTAGAGAGATCCAAATTTGAGGCAAAGAAGATGTTGGAGTTTCTTAAGGATTATGACATCGCTATTTCATACCACTCATGCAAGGAAAATGTGATAGCAAATGCTTCGAGTAGGAAGTCGGTTAGTATGGGAGGCTTGGCCATGTTGCAAGTGGAGGAACGCCTTTTTGCAATAGATGCTTATAGTGGTTGGCTAACAACTTTGAGAGACTCGAGACTTCAGAGTATGATAGGATTCTTGCTTGTCTTGAGGCATAAATTTTTCTTTTGGATCAGAACAAGGCTAGATAATTTGAGGATGAGAAGTTTAAGATAATTCAAGATGCAAGAAAATAAATCTAGATTCAAAGGGTGTTTTTAGGATCGAAGATCATATTTGTTTTCCCAGAATTGGAGAGTTGACCGAGTTGATTATAGTAGAGGTTCATAGCTCTAGATATTTTATTCATACAAGTGTCGGGAAAATGTATGATCATTTGAAGCAGCATTTCCAGTGGTGTTGAATGAAGAGATATATTACAGAGTGTGTCTTTCGATTTTTGAACTTTTAAAGGCGAAATGTGAGTAACATAGATCAGGTGGTATAATTAAGAGGATATATATACCTAAGAGAAAATAAAAGTGTATTGTCATGGATTTAATGATAGGATTTCCATAGACTTTGAGGAAATTCTACGCTATTTGGGTCATGCTGTATAGGTTGAACAAATCAACCTACTTTTTACTAGTTTAGACTACCTATAATTTGGAGTGGATGGATAGGATTACATCCAGGAGATAGTATGCCTACGTGGTGTGCCAATTTCCATCATTCTAGATCGAGGTACCCAGATCACAACCCACTTCTGGAATTCTATGCAGAAGGACTTGGGCATTCGGGTGGAGATTTGTACAACTTTTCATCCACAAATATATGATCTGTCAAAACAAACTATTCAAGTATTGGAATATATGTTATGTGTGTGTGTTGATTTTCGTGGTCATTGGGACCATTGTTGCCATTAGCGGAGTTTGCCTATAATAGTAGTTATGACTCCAGCATCTAGATAGCCACGTTTGGGACTTTGTATGGTAGGAGATGTCGTTAACCAATGGGTTGGTTTGATGCATTGGAGGTCAGGCCATAGAGCGCAGACTTGCTGATGGATTCCTTTGATAAGGTCAAATTGATTCAGGATAGACTACTCATAGCCCAAAGTAGACAAAGAGAGTTATACAGACTGAAAGGTTTGTGATTCAAAGTTAATAGTTGATGTGTAAAAAATTTGCTACACATGTTTGCTTCATTTTATAGTGTCTTTCATTTCTTTAGGTACTAATTTATGTTAAAATTAACCTTATTATGCTATGTTTTAGGAACCTAAGTAAAATGAAGAAAAGAGGAGTCAAAGCAACAAATCTACCCAAAAGACAAAGCATAAGATGGATTGCCCCTTAGAAGGATGCTACACATGTTCAATAGTCCAACAAGTCCTAAATGATCCAGAAACAACTTTCAAGTGTGAAGCAACTGATGAGTTGAAGGTGTCACGACCTGAGCACGGACCCCGGAGACGGGACCTATAGCCATGAATGACTCCAACCTAACCCATGGTACATGCATAAAATAAACATAAGCATACCCTAAAAGTAATAAAATGTAATTCACTTCATAAGAGGAACTCTATGATAGCATAAACATGAACAAGACAACAAGTCTACGTAACGAAATATCTAACATCACAGTCTAAAAAGCCTCTAGTCATAGAGATGAGTTGTTGAGACAAGCCCCCAATTAACTCTACTAAGTTTGAAAACTGAAAGAGAAAGAGCATAATAAAAAGACAAGTTGATATCCTCGTGTGACGAGGAACACCCACAAGGCTGGGGATGGGCTGATTGGGGCTAGAGCAAAGCGAACGTCAGTGATGAGACCGATCACCCAAACCTATATCATGAGACGATATAGTACAAAAGTATGCGGTCAATACATAGTATATATTGAGTATATAGGATGTGTAAAACACGAGAGTAAAGCGATATTCTAAAATCCCGAGTATAAGGTAAGCTAAAACATGAGTTTTGATCATAAACTGAGTATAATGGCTCAGTTTTTCAAAACCAAATTATCATGCACCGAGCTGGATCCCAGATTGAGACATGGGACCTAGATCCACGAATGACTCCAACCTTACCCATGGTACATACATAGAATGAACAAGAGCATCACTAGTAGGAATTAGAACATGAATGTAATATATGTGGAAGTCGGCATAACATAAATACATAAGCATAAACACGAGTCAACATGCTAATTTGTCAATACATAGTTATCTGAAAAGACACTAAACACATGATGAGATGATGGTGCAACACCCCAACTAGCTCGCAAAATTTGAAACAAAACAGACATAATCAAAACTGGCGTCCTTGGATCATGAGAACTCACAAAAACTGGGATCGATTTGGAATGGACCAGGAGCGAGCGAATGTTGGGACTGAGTCGGATCACCCAAACCTACACCATGTGACTATATAGCATAGAGTATGCGGTTAGTACTATGAATATACTAAGTATGTAAGGAATGTAAAAAATTCTAATAAAACAATAGTCTGAAATCATGAACATAAAACAAGATAGAGCATGAGAGTAAGGACAACATGCTAAAAGCCATATTCTAGAATCCCTGTAGGGTTGCCAAGGCAAGGAATGATTAACGTGTGATATCACTCGTGAATCTCTATAGAATTTGAACATGATTTAATATCTATGTTGGTACATAGTTCTGAGGCTCAGGATTTTCCTGAACCCCTAGCCTGCTCGGTGCAAGACACTACTCCCAAAAAACATACACATGGCTCATAATCAACATCGTGAAAACATACTTGATCTTGCATGGGCTATTTTAAAATCATGAAATCATAATCATACTTGACATACGTGATCTAGCCTTGAAAGTAGTGCCAAAATTGGTCATTATACATAAACATCACTTTAAATAGGCTTACCCAGATCATGAAGTCATACATACTTGAATAAGGCTTCATTATTCCAAATCCTGGTATCATAAGTTTAAGAATTCATAAATATTCATGCATACTTTGATACTTCATCATACTCGAAATCATGGGCTCATAAGCTTGAAATTCATAAATCATGCATAATAAGGCAAAAATCATTATAAACATGAAATCATGAATTAGTAACTGATTTGAGTCAAATACACCCTAATAACCATGAAACAGAAATTAGAACATGGGAGAATTGGACTCATAGAGAGATCATGGATAATTGCATCAAATTGGGTTAAACCCTATAATTTCAAAATTTAGAACTTGAGAAGTAGAGATCATGGAATATAGCTTGAAAAGGGCATCAGGGTGGAAGGATTTCCCCCATTTAGAACCCTAAATACCTAGGTAAATTGATCCTTTAACTTTCCTTTAAAACCCAAGAGAAATTGAGATGAGTGATGATGAACCCTAGCTTGATTTGGGCGAGGATCTTCAATCTACTGTTGTTTTGAAAGAATAAAGACTTAGGATAGGTTAAACCCCTTAATACACTCTTTATGAAGCACAAAACAACGTCACTTAGGTGCTAAAAGCTTATGAAGTTATGAAAGTACCCCTGGGAAATCGTATTGAAAAAGCTATCTACCAGTCACCAGGACTCGTACCATGAGTCGTACCTCCCTACCAAGACTTGTGGTATCCTTCCATTACTTTTTAGAACAATTTTTGATTTCTCAGATCCTCAGAAATAGGCAATCACCATGACACATTATTTTTGGAAGATAATTGGGGCATCATGAAAGGCTCTACCATGATGGTGTCGGTTATGAGTCCCCCCATTGTTCAGCATGTTTTAAGAATTGTTATGTTCATGATATTGGCTCAAGTGATGATATGATAAAGTTTCTTTTATGATTATGATAATGAATGGTTGACGAATGATTTGAAAATCTTGAGCCTTACATTATGTTACAATGTTTATGATATGATCGTGATGTCCCACTCTTATGATGTTTTATGAGTTTTAACGTATTTTAAATGTCCATTTTACTTACCTTGCATACTCGGTACATTCCATGTACTGACTGCATACTCTCTATGTTGTATTATTTCATGATACAGGACTTGGCTCTAAGGCTCATGCTCATCCTTTGACCATTTTCGGGTTATTATCAGCTATATTGGTGAGTTCACATGACTTCAATTTGTCACAACTACTCATACATTCCAAAGAGACTTCCTTCCCACCTTGACCCAGCTAAGGGTAAAGGTACGGATTAGGTCGGAAGAAGTTTCGAGGGTTGTTTGACTGCACATTTATGTTATTCTATGTTTCAGTTGTTGGCCGGGTTAGTTGGGGGTGTTGTCCCATCAGCCCATCTTACACAGTAGAGGCTTTTAGACAGTATGTAGTACTCAGCTTATGTATATGCCTAGTGTTTTCGAATTTTATGATATGTCATGATATGTTTACGCTTCTGCTATTCCTTAAGTTCAGTATTCTGTTAAAGTGAATGAAGTTAGATATGCTTATGCCATGGGTTGACTTGGGGCCTTTCGGGGTTTCTTGTCCCATGTTATGATCGGTTCTACGTTCGGGTCGTGACAAACTTGGTATCAGAGCCATAGGTTTGATGTGTCCTAGGGTATTTGAAAGCCACGTTAAGTAGAGTCTTTTTCATAGGTGTGAAGCGCGCCACACTTATGATGAAGAGGCTACGAGACGTTTAGGAAATTTTCCCTTATTTCATGATCCATGTCGTGCGATGAAAAGTATTTCTATCCTTCTAATTCATGCTATTCGCGATTGCTGAATCATGGCTCCTAGAAGAATTAATGGTAGGAGAAATGGGAATGGTGAAGGCCAAGAGGATGGAAATGGGATGGGCATCAGCAATCCCCACCAGTTCAGGAACCCAAGGCACCGGAGCCAGTTGCTCATGCTATGTTCCGGGATGGTATTCAAATGCGTGTGCAGGCCTTGACTGCTCAGGTAAATATGTAGGTCACTGTGCATGTTCCATAGAATGGAAATGCAGTGGCGGCTCGAGTTGGAGACTTCCTGAGGATGAACCCATAGGAGTTCCTTGGGTCCAAAGTAGATGAGGACCCGCATGAGTTCATAGATGAGATTGTAAAGATCATCCAAGTCATGGAGGTGAATGGAGTTGAGTGCGCAGAGTTGGCCTCTTCTAGTTGAAAGGGGTGGCGCACATCTATTACGCCAATGGAAGGATAATAGGGTCGCCAGAGTAGGTCTTATCACTTGGGAAGAGTTCCATATTGAATTTCTAGACCGGTTCTTCCCTCGTGAGATGAGGGAGCTGAAGGCAGCTGATTTCATAAATCTGAAGCAAGGGAGGATGATGGTGCAAGAGTATTCTCTTGACTTCACTCGCTTGTCAAAGTATTCCCCAAAGTTAGTGGCTAATCAGAGGGCGCGGGTGAGCCGATTTGTTCATGGCGTGGTAGGCTATTTGGACAAAAATTGCAGGAATGCCATGCTTCATCAGGATATGGAATTTCCTTGTATAGTGTTGTACACCCAGCAGATGGAGGAGGCATATCTAAGGGAGAGGGAGGCCAAGAGGGCCAGGACCAAAGACCACTAATTCTCCCAGTTGAGGTCGGGTGGTGGGCACCGATAGCAGACTCATCAGAGATCATTGCTCCAGCATCTTCGGCATTGAGTTTTCCATCCATGCCTAAACATGATCAAAGAGAGCGAGCATCAGGCTCAACGGGTCAGAGCAGCAGGCCAATAGATTCCAGCATAGATGTGGTCGGGGACGCACAAGCTAGTGCTTGGCAGGTTCAGGTGCTTATTTCAGGTGTGGGAAGTGCTTAGAGATTGCTCAACAGCGAGACAGGATCAGGTTGGGGCTGAGGCCCAGCTTCTAGTTTAGCAGCCCCTCCCGCACGCTCAGCCCATTCGGGGGAATCTACGAGCACAACTGGTGGTTAGCGTCAGAACAGATTCTATGCCTTAGCATCCCGTCAGGAGCAGGAGGTCTAGTATGTTGCGAGTTTTCCATATTGATATTTACTTTGTTAGATCCGAGGCTACCTTTTCTTTCATGACACCTTACGTGGCCAGTGGCTTTGCAGTCAGTCCTGAAGTCTTGTCAGAACCCTTCTCAATTTCTACTCCAGTAGTTGACTCAGTTATAGATAGACGGGTGTATAGATGTTGCCCAGTCTTAGTTCTTTAGAAGGTCACCTTAGTAGATTTGATAGAGTTATCCATGACCGATTTTGATGTGATCCTCAACCAGGATTTGCTATTTGCATGTTATGATTCAGTTAATTATAGAACCCGGGTAGTAGAGTTCGGATTTCCTGGTGAGCTAATCTTAGCATGGAAGGGTAGTTTAGATGTTCCTCTAGGTCATTTTATTTCCTACCTTAAGGCTAGGAGGATGATTTCTAAGGGTTGTGTACCATCTAGTTAGGGTTAAGGATGTTGAGTCCGAGACCTTTACTGTCCAGTCAGTTCCAGTAGTATGTGAGTATCCAGAGGTCTTTCTTGATGATTTTCCAGGTGTTCCTCCCGAGCGAGAGATCGATTTTGGTATTGACGTTCTTCCCAACATGCAGCTTATATCTATTCTTCCCTATATAATGGCTCCAAACAAGCTAAAAGAATTGAAGGATAAGTTTAAGGACCTATTAGATAAGGGTTTCATTATACCAAGCAAGTCTCCTTGGGGTGAATCAGTATTATTTGTTTGAAAGAAGGATGGTTCCGTTCGCTTGTGCATTGATTATCGGTAAATTGAACAAAGGAACTGTAAAGAATATGTATCCTTTGCCCAGGATTGATGATTTATTTTACTATCTTTAGGGTGCTAAGTGTTTCTCAAAGATAGATCTCAGAGCCGAGTATCATAAGCTCAGAGTTCAGGAGAGTGATATCACGAAAACAGCCTTTAGGAGGCGACATGGTCATTATGAGTTTTTCATTATGTCTTATGGTCTAACGAATGCTCTTGCAACTTTTATGGATCTGATGAAAAGGGTGTTCAAGCCGTATCTGGACATGTTCGTGACCGTGTTCATTGATGATATCTTGATATACTCTCGGAGCGAGGAGGAGCATGCCGCTCATTTGAGTGTAGTGCTTCAAACTCTCAAGGATCGTCATTTATATGTAAAATTCAGCAAGTGTGAGTTTTGGTTAAACTCCGTAGCATTTTTGGGCCAGGTGGTATCGAGTGAGGGCATAAAGGTAGATTCTCAGAAAATTGAGGCAGTGAAGAATTGGCCTAGACCAGTGTATCCTTCAGATATTCGGAGTTTCTTGGGTTTGGCTGGCTATTATCGGAGGTTTGTTGAGGGTTTCTCATCTATCACAACACCTTTGACCAAACTGACCTAGAAGAAGGTAATGTTCTAATGGTCAGAGGCTTGTGAGAAATGTTTCCAAGAGTTGAAGACCAAACTTACCTTAGCACTGATGTTGACCCTACCCAAGGGTACCGATGGATTTGTGGTGTATTGTGATGCTTTGAGAATCAAACTTGGGTGTGTGTTGATGCAGCATGGGAAACTAATAGTATATGTCTCTAGACAGTTGAAAGCCCATGAGAAGAATTACCCGACCCATGATCTTGAGTTAGCCACGGTGGTATTCGCCTTGAAGATATGGAGACATTACTTGTATCGAGTCCACGTGCATGTGTTTACGAACCATAAGAGCTTACAATATGTGTTCACGCAGAAAAACCTCAATCTACGACAAAGTAGGTGGTTGAAGCTACTCAAGGACTATGATATGAGTGTTCTTTATCATCCAGGTAAGGCTAATGTGGTAGCGGATGCGCTTAGCAGACACTCTATGGAGAGCGTGGCTCATGTGGATTAGAGGAAAAAGGAGCTGGTGAAGGATGTACATCGACTCGCAAGGTTTTTGGAGCTTGCTTTTTAAACCTATTATAAAAACTATGTTTTATCAGCCTAGTACATGTGTTGGGACAAGCGTATACTTGACAGAATCGGTGGTCTTTCACCAAATGCATATATGTTACTTTGAGAAAAATATGTTTTCAAGGAAAATTATTTCATAGTTTATTTGTGTTGTGGCGTGGTCTCATACCATGGCGTAGGGGAATTGGATATCCTTCCTTCGCTGCTGTGATATAGTTACTAGGGGCATACATGCTCTACCTTAGCATGTTAGGGGCCTTGTACTTTCTGTCGTAGTATGCTATTGGGGCATTATATATGCTGCCGAGGGATAGTCGGGGTGTTAGGTTGATCTCTTTCACTATCATTTGACAAGTCTTGAGTGTGAGTTGCGTCGAGATATATATCTATATATATATTGATCTTGTTGAACATTTGTTTGGACTTTACTAAGTTTTATATTTTGGAAATGTTGTTGTGCATTTTTTTTGTGCTCGTTGTGGTTGCATTTTTTAACACTTGTTTCGGGGGTATTAAAGTGGCGGGTCGACGATATTACAGAGTTATATCTATATATAGCTCACTCCTTACTTGTATGTCTATGCAGGTTCTGTTATGGTAGGTGAGACTAATGGTTGACAAGTTCGTTTGCACAAATTCTGTTGTTGAGGTGAGCCTTCGCATCCATTCGTGGAGGCTATCATTTTAGCTTTATCTACTATTTATATATATTTTCTTTTCTTGGAGTTTTCATGCGTGACAACAAATCTCATGTAACTCTAGTAGATGCTCCATGGTCTTAGTGTGGGATTTGGACTAGAGATATACTACTTAAACGGTCGTGTGCTTTGTTATGAATTGAGACGTGATTTTGGTTGGATAATCATTTCATTTTTATGACTATGATGTGTTTGGAGTTGCATATATTGTATTTCAATGCTTATAGAAAAGGGTTAAATGTTTGGAAAAATTGGTTCCCCTGGAGGTGGTGTTAGCGGGTGTCAGTCACGTCTAGAGGGTATTTTGGAATGTGACAAAATTGGTATCATAGCTTAGGCTTTAAGTCCCGGGTCATGGAGCAGTGTTTAGTAGAGTCTTGTCCATGGGTATGTAGGTTCCTAAAGTTATGACCTTGAAGCTACCGAACATTTAGAATGTTTCCCATCTTTCATTCTTTATTCGTGCGTTGAATTGATTCAAGTCTAATCTTCAAATATTTATTTTGCAGATGGCTAAGAAACGTGCGTCTTAATCTACTAGTTGATCAAAGGATGGGGTGCGGGGCATGGTAATACCCCCGGTGGTAGTTGAACTAGGGCCCATCAAACAAGGTCTCTAACTAGGGTATTAAAGTGGTGGGTCGAGGATCTTACTGATTTATATTTATATATAGCTCACTCCTTACTTGCATGTCTATGCAGATTATGTTATGGGAGGTTAGACTAGTGGCTGACAAGTCCGTTTGCACAAATTTTGTAGCTGAGGTGAGCCTTCGCATCGATTCGTGGAGGCTATCATTTCAGTTTTATCTACTCTTTACATATATTTTCTTTTCTTGGGGCTTGCATGCGCGACAGCTAAACTCATGTAACTCTAGTAGATGCTCCATGGTCTTAGTGTGGGATTTGGACTAGAGATACATTACTTAAATGTTCGTGTGCTTTCGTATAAATTGAGACTTGATTTTGGTTGGATAATAATTTTATTTTTATTACTATTGATGTGTTTGGAGTTGCATATATTGTATTTCAATGCTTATAGAAAAGGGTTAAGTGTTTGGAAAAATAGGTTCGCTTGGAGGTGGTGTTAGCGGGTGCCAGTCACGTCTAGGGGGTATTTTGGGATGTAACAAGTTGGTATTATAGCTTAGGCTTTAAGTCTCGAGTCATGGAGCAGTGTTTAGTAGAGTCTTGTTCATGGGTATGTAGGTTCCCAAACTTATGACTTCGAGGCTACTGAACATTTAGGATGTTTCCCCTTCTTTCATTCTTTATTCGTGCGTTGAATTGATTAAAGTCTAATCTTGAAATATTTATTTCATAGATGGCTAAGAAAGGTGTGTCTTCATCTGCTAGTTGATCAAAGGCACCAGTTGGATGGGGTGCAGGGCATGGTACTACCCTGGTGGTAGTCGAATTGGGGCACATCAAACAAGGGCTCAAACTACGGCACAGGACAATCCTCAACCTGAAATTGTGAATGGGGGTCACCCCCAAGTTGCTGCTCCAGAGCGAGTACAGGAACAGGTTGTTCAAGATGCTCCATCAACAGTGCCAGTTGTTGTACCTACCGTTGTCTTGCCTACAAATGTAGTAATGAGATTGTTGAATGTGATAAAGGCATTAGTGCCTAATCATGGTATACTTCAAGTTCCTCAATCTAATTTGCAAGCGCAAACACAAGTTCAGTTGAAAGTTGCAGCTACACAAAAACCCCAGTTGACCCCTCAGCCGACTGTTCATTCAGTTGCAACTATTGGGCAATCCAAAGATCTTAGGAATTTCATGGATCTTAAGCCACCAGAGTTCGATGCAACACCAACTTCTATTGAACCTCAGAAGTTCATTGATCGTTGTGAAAAGATACTGACTACATTGGGGTTGAAAGAGACTCGAGGTGTGGAATTTACCACTTTCCTATTCACAGGGTCTGCAGAGGCATGGTGGACTTCAATTCAGAGAGGTAGACAAGTAGGTTTTCTGCGTAATACTTGGTCAGAGTTTTCAACAATGTTTAAGGACAAGTTCAGTCCCTTGAGAAAACAAGACGACATGAGATGTCAGTTTATTAACCTACGCCAGGGAGCTATGACAGTTACAGAGTATGAGGCTAAGTTCACTAATTTTTCTAGGTATGTTCCATTTTTAGTTGATGACCCGAGGGAGAAGTTTAGACGATTCGTGGATGGACTTGAGCATCGTTACGTTGTTCTGTGATATGAGATGTGCGAAGTGGCACCTATTAAGACATAGTTGAAACTGCCCTCCGTTTTGAGTCCTATTTAGAAATGGAAAGAACTGAGCGAGAGAGAAAAAAGGTATGAAACACGGGCGGGTTCAGTGGTGCTCCATATGGGGGCAAGTATAGGCATCACCGTGGAAATCTAGGCCTATGTAATCAGAGTCAGTGGTACAGTCTTTGAGAGGTGATAATCCAGCTAGACAGGGTCAGCAACAGATGTAGAGAAAGGGTAACAACTTATATCAGTCAAGTCCACGTCAGAAGTTTCCTATTATGGTAGGCATCAAGGTGGTTGTTGTAATGGGGTTGCTGGTCCTTGTTTTTCTTGTGGTAAAAAGGGGCATATTACTAAATATTGTCCTAAGGGGAACTATGGTAGTATTCAGACTATGACACATCTTCAGGGAACTGCTACAAGTACACCTGCTCAGGCTCAGCCAACTAGGGTCGCTCAAGAGGGTGCTCGTGGATAGGGTCGACAAGGTGCATAGGTTTCTCAGGGAGCAGGTGGACCACCGAGATTCTTCGCTATCGCCAGATAGGATATTAAGGCATCTAATGCAGTAGTCACAGGTATTATCATTGTCAATTCTCATGGGGCACATGCTCTTATTGATCCTAGTTCTACGTATTCGTATGTATCTCCATCTTTTGTTATATTCTTAGAACAAAGAGTTGAGTCTCTTGTTGTGCCATATATGGTTATGACCCCAGTGGGGGAGACTTTGGTAGTGGATAGAGTTTATAAAGACTGTGTGATATCTGTTTAGGATAGGTACACCCTAGTTGATCTACTAGAGTTACCCATGTCTGACTTTGATGTGATTATGGGTATGGATTGGTTGTCATCATGTTATGCTTTGGTTGATTGCTATGCTAAGATTATACGTTTTAATTTTCCTAGAGAAACACCTTTGGTGTGGAAAGGCTATACTCCTGTGACCCAAGGAAAGATAATATCTTATATAAAGGCAAGTTGAATTATTAATCATGGGTGATTGGGTCTTATTGCTACCATTCATGATACTCGAGCGGAGGAAGTTACTATTGACAATGTTCCTATTGTTCGAGAATTTGTAGATGTATTTCCATAAGATTTGTCTGGGCTACCCCAAATAAGAGAAATTGAGTTCAGCATTGATTTAGTCCTAGGAGCTCAACCTATTTCTATTCCCCCATACCGTATGGCTCCAGCTGAGTAGAGAGAACTGAAGGTTGAACTCCAAGAGCTACTTGATAAGGGGTTCATTAGGCCTAGTGTATCACCTTGGTTGCACCTGTGTTATTTGTGAAAAAGAAAGATGGTACAATGAGAATGTGCATTAATTACAGACAGTTGAATAAGGCGACAATAAAGAATAAATATTTGTTGCCTCATATTGATGATTTATTCGATCAGCTACAGGGTGCTACTCACTTTTCCAAGATTGACTTGCGATCAGGTTACCATCAGAGATATCTCTAAGATAGCTTTTCGGACCAGATATGGGCACTTTGAATTTTTGGTGATGTCTTTTACGTTGACTAATGCACCTGCAGCATTTGTGGACCTCATGAATAGGGTATTCAAGCCATACATAAACCATTTTGTGATTGTGTTCATTGATGACATTCTTGTCTATTCTTGGAGTGAAGCAGAACATGAACAACACCTAAGAGTTGTGTTACAAACACTTAGAGAACGAAAGCTTTATGCCAAGTTCTCTAAATGTGAGTTCTAGTTGGGCACAGTTTCCTTTTTGGGACACATAGTGTCATGGGATGGAATCCATGTTGATCCAAGGAAAATTGAAGCGGTTTGAGATTGGCCTCGACCTAGACTTCAAGCATCATATTTGCTTTTTTTTCCTCACAACTCGAACTGGGGGGATGGGTGCTAAAGAGGAATTACAAAAAGGGTAATAGGCTTATAATGTGGTTTTCAAGGAAAATGCTTAAAGTCTCAACATTGGCTAGCAAGGATTCATTCTCAAGGAGGTCATACGGGTTAAGTAGCTACCAAAAGAAAGCCTAAAATCATCTTCCAGGTGCAACTATATCTAGGATTTTGCCTTGAATCACCCTTGGGGCATGTTCTAGACAATCGTTCATGCAAGAGAATTTAACTAAAACCTTTCCCAAAAAGCATCACCCTTCAAGGGGTTCACACCATTTTCATCACCGCATCAAGAGTCAAAACAAGATATCATGTGAATAAAGAAGTAAAACAAAGAATGTATACATTATGACAAAAGAGTACTTAGCTTTCAAATTCAACGGAGGAAAGTTGAAAATTTTGCAGCAGACTCAGAACGAGTCGTGGGAAGACTCGTGAGAGTAGCCCACGAGTTGTCAGGTGACTCGTGGGGAAGGCCCAGGGATCAGTGAGAAGAACTGGAATAGATGAGACCCCACGGGTGAGACCACGACTCATGGTCAGGCCCCATGAGTCGTTGGATTAGCCGTGGGGAGGGAAGTAAGAAAGGAAAAGAAAAGTAAAGCAGTGTACTTCACGCGTGGTGACCATGAGTCGTGGTCACCCATAACGAGTCGTTAGTTGACCCGTGATGAGCCCACAAGGTTTTCTAAGCAGTGAACATAACGGATGACACCACGAGTCATATCCCCTAGCCACGAGTCGTCAGGTTACTCGTTAGGGCCACCTATCAGTTATTTTCTGCGAAGTTAGTTAGGGTCTTTTCATAATTTCTAAGTTCCTAAAGCCTAAACTATGACGTTTGGGGTATGAATAGTGGCCTTTTATAAGGTTAAGTTTAGATTATTCATTTTCCATCCATGCATGCAAAGTAGAAGAGATTTGGGAGNCTCATCAGGCTTCTGCTTAAAACTCGGTATTTCACTTCTCAACTTTGCAATGACGTTTGGGGTATGAATAGTGGCCTTTTATAAGGTTAAGTTTAGATTATTCATTTTCCATCCATGCATGCAAAGTAGAAGAGATTTGGGAGGGTGCTAAAGGTAGTGATCTTCAAATCCTTTCAATTTTCTTTTGGGCATTCCAGGGAAAGTTAGATTCAGCCTCCAACAGGCATGTAGGGTTATGAATGGGTGTTTCCATTCACACCCATGCCCATTCTCTATTAATTTATGAAAATCTACCAAAAATGTCATGAGATTTTGAATTTAATTTTTTGTGACAATCTAATGATTTACTAATGGGCTGCTATGATTTGCGAATTACATCATATTTTACAACAATTCTCAATTATTAAATTATTGATTTAGATTTATACTTAATTAAGCCTAATTATGCATGATATATGATGAATCAATTTATGAACTATACTTCAATTGTTGATATTTACAATCCCAGCATGATCTATGATTCGAAATATGAATTTATTCAAATACCTGACATGATTTGATGATTTACAAGTTATATGCATGATCTTCAAAAATGCATGGGCCTTATTATTTATGAACTATTGATAATGAAAAGCATGTTTTCAAGTTACCCATGTTTATAAGCATGTTTTTGAGTGAATTGAGTATTACAAAGCATGGTAAAGTATTGGGCAATGCCCATATGTTGAAGAATGATTTACGGTTTATGAAACGGATCTCATGATTTATTGATTTATGATGTTGGCCGACTAAAGGGCCTTTGGTTCTTGGCTAATCATGTTTTAATGGGTATCAATGAATGACAAATGTTTATATTAGCCATGAATCTTAATGAATGATGTTATTGGTTTACATATGAGTCTAATATGCATGATTTTGGGAGTCGTGTCTAGCATCGAGCAGCCCGACATTCAAAGGACTATGACAATGTCTCATAACCACGTGCAACCATGGGTTTATAATGATACATTACAATGATAATGATCCCCTGTTTCGTGAAATCATATAATGCATGTCCCTTGCCAGAAAGTCGGTCGATTCCACGAGTCCTAGGAAGGACTTTTTTTGATTAACTTTGTTCTATTCTTTGGTATGAATGATTAGTATGACTCGTAGTGATAAACTACGACCCGTACTGTGTTTCATACCATTTTATTGACTTAGTCGATTTTTTTCAGATTGCAGGGGTTCTTTTTCACAATTTGGGTACTCAGATTTCCCCCAAGTCTAGGCATGCCATTCATCAATTAAACACTATTCATCCCTCCCCTTTTTAATCACTACACGTAACTCAAATTTTGGAAAAAATTAAATTCACAAGTTCAACCCAACAAAGAAAAAAAATGATGTTTTCCAGTTGTTCATGGTTTGTTTTCATCCCTTATCATTATATTATTGAAATTTTTCTATCAAATTCAATACTCCCAGGGGTTTTGACGGTGAAAGCTTCAAGAAAGTTAAAATTTTTCGATATTCAATGCACTACTTACTTGTTGCTTCTTTTTTCGACTGACAATCACAAATGTGGGTTTAGAGGAACTTGGGTTGAGCAAGAAATTTCTCGATTCTTCTTAGCTTTTGAGTTACGGTTGTGTGGGTAGAGTGAGTGTAGGTCATGAGTAGTAGGTTATTTTGCGCGAGAGAAGGGTTGGTTTAGGTATAAAATTCAAATAGGTAAGGAGGCAGTTTTAAAAATCTTGGCAGAGTCTGGTAATAATGAAGTTTTGGTCCATCACAACTCGTACCAGGAGTCGTAGGAAGGCCCCACAACTCGTCCCCTAGACCCGCACTTTAGAAAATTCAAAAACATACCTAGGGACCTACGAGTGCATCTTACAATTCATACCATGTGGGTAAGATTTGAATGATTACTCATAGGTTGTTTCGTGGATTACTTCTTTGAACCTTACCACGACTGTTGCTATAGCTCATAAGATGCTTTCACGAGTCCTACTAAGAGTTGTAGCTGCTACCTTTTCAGTAGTTTTTCTACCTCCTGTTTTTGTTTTCCCTGCACACTAAGTACACGTTAGTTCAATAACTTAGGTTTCCTCCCAAGAAGTGCTTGATTTAACGTCGCGGCACAATGCAGGTGGCCCGATTACTCAGACTTCACCACTCCACCACTTGGGTTGCCTCCCAAGAAGCATCTAATTTAACGTCATGGCACGACGCAAGTCTCTTGACTACTCAGAATTCGTCAAGTGACTCATATTCATCCTCCAGTGTTGAGATACCACTGTACTCCCTAGGTTGCTGCATTGTCTGACAGATGATGAAAGTGAACTCTTCTTTGTTTAGTCTGAACTTCGGCAAGCCAGCCTCGACATCTATTAGGGCCCTCCTGATTGAAAGGAATGGTCGCCCAAAAATGATAAGGACCTCATAATCAACCTCACAATCCAAAATCACGAAGTCTGTTGGGAATATAAATTTGTCTACCTTGACAAGCACATCGAACAGGATCCCCACTAGCTTTTTAACAGTTCTGTCGGCCTTCAGTAGCCGCATAGTGGTCGGTGTGGGGGCTCCCAAGCCCAATTACTTGAACACTTCCAAGGGCATCAAGTTGATGCTAGCTCCTAGATCACAAAGTGACCTTGCAAACTAGACATTCCCAAAGGTGCAAGGTATAGTGAAAGCACTTGGATCTTCCTTCTTTTGAGCTAGGACCCTTGTAGATATGGCACTACAGTGATGTACATTATCTATCGGCACATAGCTCACAGATCTTTTCTTAGTCACCAAGTCCTTCATAAACTTTTCATATCCCAAGATTTGTTCCAATGCCTCAACCAATGGTATGTTCACAGATAATTGTTTAAGCATTGAAAGGAATTTCTATAATTTATCATTTTCTGTCTTTTTCTTCATCCTTTGAGGAAATGGTGGCGGTGATCGTGGGATAGCTTTGTAGATTTGAGTTGCTCCTTGGTCAATATCAGGTTCTTCTTCGCCTCTTGGAGCCTTAACATGCTCAGTGTTCTCTGTCTCAGCACTTTTCTCATTCTCCTCTATTATGCTTCCTTTCATCCGTTCAACTACAATCGGAAAAAAGGGGTTAACTGTGGTCTTACAACTGCTAGTCATCACTGCCATGCAATAGACATCGTTCTTTGGGTTTTGGATGGTGTTGCTAGGTAGTGTACCCTTTTGTCTAGGGTTCATTGATGCTGATAGTTTCCCAAGTTGATGTTCGATCTACTTGATGGCTGTAGCATGAGACTCCACTCTCTGGCCCATACTTGATAACTCACTTGGGATCTCCTTTAATTGCTCATCAGTGGACCTCACCTTCTTCAGCATCTCAGCCATCATGCTTTCCAACTTTGATTGCCTAGCCTCCCCCTCTCGTGCATTAGGAGGCACATAAACTCCAGCCCAGTCATTTCGGTATCCATTGTTTCTTCTCCATTCTCGTTCACGCTCACGACCTCAGCTCCTTTCTCTGAACCCGTTTTGGTTGTAGTTGTCTCTATATTGATTCTGGCCTTTGTTTCAAGAACCCTGGCACCAATTTTCCTTTCCAAACACTTGGGTGTTGGCTCAGAAACCCGCCACATGGCTATTCAAGAAGTTTGCCTCTTCCTCAAAATCAGAGTGATCAACTCGAGAGTGAGTGCACTTGAGAATGAGGATGTCAAGCAAGAAGCATGCTAGAGAATGGAGCAACTTAAACCGTCCTCCAATCATTTTTCATTATTGAACTTGTGTTATGAGGTGACCAAGTTGATGGAGGAAGTTAAAGAGGAGGATCAAGAGGGCTTCATCTTGAAGTATGTCATGACAAAAAGAAGAAATCATATCCCTCCTTTAAGGGCCAAGATATGAAAGATGTGACATCTATTGCTTGGTACCTTAACTTTCACTCCACCACCCCACAAGAAAAGTAAAAGGATTGAAAAGAAACTCGGGGTACGATTCAAAAGCTCAAAGTGGAGATAAAAATGATCAAAGTTGAAGCCATCGAGCCGTGACGTTATCTAAGGCGCTTATTGGGAGGAAACCCAAGTGATTTTACATTTTTCTTCCTTTGTTTGTTTTTACTTTACATTTTTCTATCTTCGATTGTTCAGGGGTAGAATAGGTGTGAAATGTGAAAAAAAGTGGAAGGAGAAAAAATGAGAACCCAGTGCTAGACTTGCTAAATGCAGGTAGTAATGCGTGAAACTCAAGTCGCACACATGTTCTATCAAGAATAGCTAGAAAATAAAGTGATCAACATTGACACATCTGTGCTAGAATTGTGAAACGAAGGTCAAAAGGAGCAAAGCGCAGGTTATGTCTCGAATCCCTAACAGGAGAAGGTCCAGAGGAAGAGGTTCTATGCTCCACCTGCAAAATGCAAGTATCAGCCTACTAAATGCAGTTTCAAATGTATTTCATGCAATTCTAACGTAGATGCCTCCATTAGACCAAGGAGTTCTTCCACTCAATCTTCGCATATTTTGTTCAACCTTGTACATCGAGGGCAATGCTTTTTTGTCGTTAGGGGATGAAGTATGAGTATCCCCTTGTTTGTGATGCACAATTTGGATTTATGATAGATTGGGCAATATCATTCTTAAGGGAAAATCATCATTACATGCTAGTTAGCATCTCCTTTGTATATAGTAGTCAATGAATAAACTCAAAGGGTTTTCTTAATACCATAATTCTTTCCCAAGGAGCAACTTTTTCTTCTCTATTTTTGTATTCAAACTGGGTGGCACTTCCTTATGACATATTAAGAGACTACTTCCATAAGGGAAATTCCCAAGTTTAGTGTCCTTGTGAGTCTTTGTTGCACTTGTTTTAAGAGATATCACAAAAAAAAAATTATTGTCATCGCAAAATGGTTTTTAAGATGAAAAGGGACACTTGAATTTGAAAATGAGCATTCTCTTGTCATGGGTTGCATATTCCTTGTTTCTCCTTTTTTTTCATAAACTATCTTGTCTATAGTCTACACTTAACATATTTATAAAGTGTGTGAACTCCTTGGATTGTTATGCCTTGTGTGGTGAGTCCTTTGGCTTAATTCTTGTGTGTGCATGATTTTCTAGAACTTTCCCTAACTGTGACGCAAGGCAAAATTTTAGATGTGACTGCACTTAGAACATGATCTTAGGCTTTCCTTGAATAGTCACTTCACTAAAATGACCTTGAACGTATGTCTTTTCTAGCGCATGTTTGAGCCTTTGACCCTTTTCTTAGAAAACAACATTACAAGCTTATTACCCTTTTTGTAATCCCTTTTTTGGCACCCACAATCCCTTTAAGTGTAGAAACTCTATATTAGTCGCGACTCACACGAAGGGAAAGCCTATGGGTCAATTTGAATGCACTTGAATTCCTTTGTAAGAGTGAGCGCATTCGCCTTATCATATAATCCCTATGTGTGTATTGCTTAAAAATATATGGGATTCTCTCTTCTTGTGAGTGGCATCACTTATTGAGTATTGTTGTAATCATGTTTATTTGTTTTCCTAATGTTTCTTGGAGTTCCAATTCACAAATTGCTTTGAGATTCCATTGATTGTTCTTGAATTGATCATACTTTTGATTGTGTTATAATCAATTGGGTGTCTATTGCAACCATGAATAGCTAAAATCTCCACAACTAGGGTTGTGACGACCATGGAGAATTAACTAACTAGGGTTAACATAGAAGTGATTCTAAACCCATATATGTGCTTGTATTTTTCATCTCCTCATCTTAAACTATCATGCCCTGAGCCTACACCCTAGACGTAACACGGTACTTGAAGTCACAAGTGACCCCAAGTTAACCCCTAGTATATCATACACTAGCATTATGAGTAAACATGCACAACGGAACTTTTAAATAATCACATCAAAGAAGTTTAAGAAGATGTAAAGACTGAAAGGACAAAATGTAAAATATCTGAAATATATTTCTAAAAAAAAGTCTGTTCTGAAAGCCACCTACTGAGGAGTTACTGGGACAAGCCCCCAGCTAACTCTAAGTCTATCCAAAACCATAACTCAACTGAAGAAAATAAAACAAGGCCTTCGAATGATAAGGACTCCCACTTGAGCTGCTGAGTTAGAGGGTCTAAAACTGCGGTGACTATTTGAGCTGGGTTTGAGAACCTGCAGTTGTATCATTAAATGATACAACATAAAAGTATGCATCAGTAGTTCGAATGTTCTGAGTATGTGATAGAAACATAACACGAGATAAGTAATACTAATACTGAATTTAGAAAACATGCAGTAACCATCTAAAGCTACTGAATTGAGTAACTGATGTACTGGGATGGTCTAAAAGACCTTGTCTGATGGTCAAGCATGTTCTAAGTCTGGTTATGATCTGAACTGAGCTAAACTGAACTAAACTGAAATGACTAGTGGGAAAGTCTCTAACCGATATATAACCACGTGAGCTAGATGTGGACTCCGATGTATACANGAGCTAGATGTGGACTCCGATGTATACACCCCACTGGTAGGACCCAATATACCTTTCCAAGGTATAAAGGCATGAACTGGGTGTTATACGCCGAGAATTCAAGAATCAGGCATAGAAGTAAATCAGGAGAAAAATTGGAAAATGTTGCAGCAGATGCAGAACGGGCCACTTAACGACTCGTGAAGGGGCCAAACGAGTCGTCAGGTGACTCATGGGGAAGGCCTGGGATGATGAAGGACTCGAGGTCCTCACAGGTGAAGTAATGACTCGTGGTTAGTCACCAAGAGTCGTTATGTCAGTCGTGGGGTGGTCCTAGAGTAAGATAGTATAACTTATCCAGTATACTTAACGGATGGTACCTAACAAGTCACCGTCAGTCCTAAAGACCCGTTAGGAGGGCTGTTACAAAGCCAATTGAATTTTCATGAATGATGAGGCAGCAAACTTGAAGGGTGAAACAACAGATCATGTGCCCTAGTACCGAGTCGTCAGGTCGTCCGTTAGGGCCCCCTAACAGTTATTTTTAGCGATTTTAGTAAGGGCTTCTTCGTAATTCCTAAGTTCTAAGGGCCTATACTATGTTGTTTTAAGCTCTTAATCGAGGGTTTTAAGTAGAGAAAAACCCATCTTAGGCCATTTTCTTCATGCATGCAAGGTTGAAGGTTTGAAGGGAAGAAATTGAGGAGAATTTCAAGGTTTTCAAGGGAAATCTCAGCTGGGTGATTAGGAAGAATTAAGATTCTTCATTCCCAAGTATGTAAGGCTATGAGTGGGTGCTTCCTTCCACACCCATGCCCATTCACTATCAATTTGTGATTGGTGTGATAATCAAGTATGGGTCTTCATTTAATTGCATGATTTTTACATTTCTACTCATGGGTATTATTAGATTGAGTTGATATTGGTGATTTACTGAGCTTAGATGGATTCTGTCTTAATTTCTTTTACAAAATCCTTTTTTTAAAATTGAATCTAAAACGTCCATGTGTGGGTAGTTCATAATAGAATGTGATGATCATGGAGTAGATGATGAAAAGCATGTTTCCAACCTTACCTATGATTTTATGATGTTTTCAAAGAAGATTAAATAGACCCAAGTATGATGGAGCTTTTGGTAGTGCCCAATGATGAGTATGAATGATGATTTTCTTGAATTTACTTTATTACCTCGTTTTGGAGTGAAACCTCCCAAATTATAATGTTTTCAAATGAATTTTATGAGTTCAAGCATGATAAGGTTTTGGCAAGGCCCTTATATTGATGATGATGAAGTGATATTCCTAAAGTAGGCTTACCAGATGATTTTGGGGTAAAGTCTCCTATTATTCTTTGGGCTTGTGGTATGTATCATACTAAAGCTTCTTATATGCATGAATTCACAACTGAGATGTATGTCGGCATTAAGTTTCATTTCACAAGATGTTGAGTCTAAGCATGATTCCATTCTAAGCTTTGTCGAGACGACATTGTTGAGCTTCATATTATTAAGATGTCTAGTGTATGCATGATTTCATAATGAGCTTTGTCAATAGACAATGTTGAGCTTCGTTTAATACGATGTTGAGTTTATGCATGATTGTATGTTGAACTTCGTCACTGGATGATGTTGAGCTTCGTATTATTATGATGTAGAGCATTGCATGTTTTGGCGGAAGAGTCTAGCACGAGATGGATAAGGGTCGACTACCCTATGCCCAGAACTACGCGCTAATGTAGGTTGATTCTATTATATTATTGGGACCTCCCTTGTGAGCTATCCCCGGCCCGATTGGCCCTTTCAGCTTGATATCGATATCATGGTTACGTCCCTAGACTTGGAAATATTTTGGATGGCTCTGCTCACTTGAGTGCAATAGTCGGGACCACATAAGCTCTATTGTGGTATGTCGGTTAAGTAACGAGTCTCCCACTGTCTATATCATTCGAGTTTGCATACCCATTACTTATGATGATATCTCATGCATGCATGTTTAAAAACCAAGGTTTGACTCATTATTCAGCTTTTGATATAAATGTTATCATTTAGCTTGAGTCATTCGATTTAGTCATGATATTCTAAAGCCATGCATGACCATTTATAAAATATGAATGATTTCATAATGAATGCTTGTGATCTTTTCTTATCCTTAAAGGCTATCATATATGTATGACTTGTTTTAAAAGACTATTATTGTTCTAGCGATTTTACTTACCATGCATACTTTGTACATTCCACGTACTGACTGCATACTTTATATGCAGCATCCTTCCATGATGCAGGATCCGCTTCTCAAGTTCAGCCCCATTCGTAGTCGCGTATCAGAGCTAGCACCTGCTTGTTTATGTGTGTCCTCATCTTCAGAGGACTAGACTTTCAGTTGTCTTGAGCGTATTTTTAGTTTCAGTATTTCTGAGCTAGTTGGGGGTTTTTTCCCATCAGCTCGTCTAGATTAGAGGATTATAAGACTTAGACATGCATTCAGCTTCAGATATTCATTCTGTTGTTATGTTAAGTTTGTCTTCCACTAATTTTATATTTATATCTACTTCATGTTTATTGTATGAGTTAGTGAATTCTTATGCCATGGGTTGACTTGAGGTCACTCGGGGTCCCTTGTCCCATGTCTGTGATTCGGGTCTCCTCTTGGGTCCTGAAAAACTTTGTATCAGAGCATTAGGTTTGAAGTGTCCTAGGGAGTCTGAAAGACGCGTTAAGTGGAGTCTTCTTCAGGAGTGTGAAGTGTGCCACACTTGTGACGAAGAGGCTACAAAACGTTCTAGGAAATGTTCCCATCTTTCATGATCTATGTCATGCGATGGAGAGTCTTTCTATCCCTCGAATTATTGCTATTCGTGATTACAGAATCATGGCTCCTCGAAGGATGAATGGAAGGAGAAATGGGTATTGTGTAGGCCATGAGGATGGCATGGGTTGTGGGCATCAGCAGGTCCCACCGATTTAGGAGCCTCATGCACCGGAGCCAACCGCCCATGCTGAGTTCCAGGCCGCTATCCAGATGCTTGCGCAGACCTTTACCGCTCATGTCAATCAGTAGGCTGTTGCGCATGTTCCGCAGAATGGCAATGCAGCGGCGGCTCGAGTTAGGGACTTCTTGAGGATGAACCCACTAGAGTACTTGGGGTCCAAGGTAGGTGAGGACCTATATGACTTCACTTATGAGATCGTCAAGATCACCCAGGTTATGGGGGTGAGCAGTGTTGAGTGCGCAATGTTGGCCTCCTACTAGTTTAAGGGGGTTGCGCATATCTTGTTCTGTCAAATGAAAGGATAGCAGAGTTGTTGGAGCAGGTCCGGTCACTTGGGGAGAGTTCCATGTTGCATTCCTGGATCGGTTCTTCCCTTGGGAGATGAGGGAGCTAAAGGCGACAGAGTTCGTAAATCTGAAGCAAGGGATGATGACGGTACTAGAGTATTCTCTTAAGTTCACTTGCCTATCGAAGTATGCTCCTGAGTTAGTGGCTGACCAGAGGGAGTGAGTGAGCAAGTTTGTGCATGGGATAGAAGGTTATTTGGATAAGGAATGTAGGATTGCTATGCTCCATTAGGATATGGACTTCCCTCGGATGGTGTTGTACGCCCAGCAGATGGAGGCGGCACATTCGAGAGAGAGAGAGGCCAAGAGGGCCAGGACTGAGGACCATAGATTCTCCCAATAGAGGTCTGGCGGTGGGCACCATTAGCAGACCCACCAGAGATCATCTGCCCCAGCTTCATCAGCCTTGAGTGTACCATCTCGGCCTAGGCATGATTAGAGAGGGCAAGCATCAGGAACGAGGGGTCAAAGCGGCAGGCCCACAGATTCAGGTGTTCTAGCTTGTCGCAGATGTGGCCGAGGGCATATAGGCCAGTGCTTGGCAAGTTTGGGTATGTGTTTTGGGTGCGGGAAACCCGGACACATGCTTAGAGATTATCCAGATGCGAGACAAGATCAGTTTGGGGGCCGTGGCCCAGCTTCTAGCTCAGTAGCCCAACCCCTCGCTCAGCACATCGGGGGCATCTACTAGTGCAGCTGGCGGTCAGCGCCGGAATAGATTCTATGCGCTAGAATCCCATCAACAGCAGGAGGTCTCTCCGGACGTGGTTACTGGTATGTTACGAGTATTCCATGTTGATGTTTATGCTTTGCCAGATCCAGGGGTTACCTTGTCCTTTGTGACACCTTATGTAGCAGTAACTTCGGAGTCAGTCCCGATGTCTTGTCAGAATCCTTCTCGGTTTCTACTCCAGTATGTGAATCAGTTATAGCTAGACGGGTGTATAGAAATTTCTCGGTCTTGGTTCCCTATAAAGTCACCTCAGCAGATCTGATAGAGTTAGCCATGGCTGATTTTGATGTTATTCTCGGCATGGATTGGTTGTATGCTTGTTATGCTTCCATTAATTGTAGGACTCGGTCAGTAGAGTTCAGATTCCAACTTGAGCAAGTCTTAGAATGTAAGGGTAGTTCAGCTGTGCCGGTAGGTCTCTTCGTTTCCTACCTTAAGGCCAAGAAGATAATTTCTAAGGGTTTTTTGTACCATCTAGATAGGGTGAAGGACGTGGAGTCCGAAACCCCGACTATCCAGTCAGTCCCAGTAGTAATGAGTATCCAAAGGTCTTTTCGGAAGATTTTCCAGGTATTCCTCCTGAGCGAGAGATTGACTTCGATATTGACCACCTTCCTGATACGCAACCTATATCTATTCCTCCCTATAGGATGGCTCCAACTGAGCTAAAAGAGTTGAAGAATCAGTTAAAGGATTTGCTAGATAAGGGTTTCATTAGACCAAGAAAGTCTCCATAGGGTGCACCAGTATAATTTTTTCGAAAGAAAGATGGTTCCCTTCGTATGTGCATTGACTACCGACAGTTGAACAAAGTCATTATCAAGAACAGGTATCCCATACCCAGGATCAATGATCTGTTCGATCAGCTTCATAGCGCTAAGTGTTTCTCGAAGATAGATCTCAGATCTGGGTATCATCAGCTCAGAGTTCGGGAGAGTGATATCCCGAAGACAGCATTCAGGACACGGTACGGTCATTACGAGTTTGTAGTTATTTTTTTTGGACTGACGAATGCTCCTGCATCTTTTATGGACCCGATGAACAGGGTGTTCAAGCAATATTTGGACATGTTCATGATCGTGTTCATTGATGACATTTTGGTATACTCTCTCAGCGAGGAGGAACATGCCACTCCATGAGAGTAGTGCTCCAGACCCTAAAGGACCGCCAATTTTATGCAAAGTTCAGCAAGTGTGAGGTTTGGTTGGACTCCATGGCATTCTTGCGCCATGTGGTGTCTAACTAAGGTGTAAAAGTAGATTCACAGAAGATTGAGGCGGTGAAGAATTGGCCCGGACCGGTGAATCCTTCAGATATTTGGAGCTTCTTGGGCCTATCCGGATACTATCAGAGGTTTGTGAAGGGTTTCTCATCCATTGCAGTGCATTTGACTAGGTTGACTAAGAAAAAGGTGAAGTTTCAGTGGTCGGAGGCTTGTGAGAAAAGCTTCCAAGAGTTGAAGGCTCGACTTACTTCCGCACCAGTGTTGACCCTACCCGAGGGTAATGATGGTTTTGTGGTGTATTGTGATGCTTCCAAAATTGGACTCAGGTGTGTGTTGATGCAACGGGGAAGGGTGATATCTTATGCCTCTCGACAATTGAAGGTACATGAAAAGAATTACCCGACCCACGATCTTCAATTGACCGCGATAGTGTTCGCATTGAAGATATGGCGACATTACTTGTATGGGGTCCATGTGGATGTATTAACGGACCAAAAGAGCTTGTAATATGTGTTCACACAGAAATATCTAAATCTTCGGCAAAGGAGTTGGTTGGAGTTACTTAAAGATTATGACATGAGTGTCCTTTACCACCCGGGCAAGGCTAATGTGGTTGCGGATGCGCTTAGTAGGCTCTCAATGGAGAGTGTGTCTCATTTGGACGAGGAGAATAAGGACTTGGTGAAAGATGTTCACCGGCTTTCAAGGCTGGGAATTTGATTGGTCGATTTGACCGATGGTGGTGTTGTTGTGCATAACGGGTTGGAATAATCCTTATTAGTTGATGTTAAATCCAAGCAAGATGAGGATCCAATATTGAGGAAGCTGAAGGAGGCGGTTCAGAGTCAAAAAGTGGAGGTTTTCTCCCAAGGGGGAGATGGTGTTCTATGATACCAAAGTCGACTATGTGTTTCGGATGTTGATAATTGGAGAGTTCAGATATTTCATAAGGCACATTGTACAAGATATTTTATTCATCCAGGATCCACGAAAATGTATCGGGATTTGCGAGAAATCTATTGGTAGGATGGTATAAAAAGGGACATTGCGGAGTTTGTAGCAAAATGTCCAAACTGTCAACAAGTAAAGCCGAGAATCAAAGACCTGGAGATGTACATCAGGATATTTCCATCCCCACTTGGAAGTGGAAATATATCAATATGGACTTCTTTATAGGTCTACCTCGTACTCACCGGCAATACGACTCCATTTGGGTTGTGGTGGACAGGTTGACCAAGGCTGCACACTTCCTACCGGTCAAGACCGCGGATTCAGCAGAAGATTATGATAAGTTGTATATTTTGGAGTTGGTTCGACTTCATGGAGTTCCTTTTTCTATTATTTTGGACAGAGGTACTCAGTTTGCTTCTAAATTTTGGCATTCGTTTCAAAAAGGGCTCGAGACTCAAGTTAAGCTAAGAACAACTTTTCATCCTCAGACAGACGGCCAAGCGGAAAAAACCATTCAAACACTTGAGGATATGTTTAGGGCATGTGTTATGGATTTCAAAGGTAGTTGGGATGATAATTTTCCCTTGATCGAGTTTGCTTATAATAACAGTTACCACTCTAATTTCAAAATGGCACTGTTCAATGCTCTCTACGGGTGAAGGTGCAAATCTCCCATCGGATGGTTCGAGGTTTGTGAGGCAGCTATGCTAGGACCATATTTGGTTCATGAGGCGATAGTGAAGGTTCAATTGACAAGGGACTGGTTGAAAACCGCTCAAACTCTTCAGAAATCATATGCTGATGTGAGAAGAAGAGAATTGGAGTTTGATGTAGACGACTGGGTGTTTCTAAAGGTATCTCCCATGAAGGGAGTCGTGCGGTTCGAAAAGAAGGATAAACTCATTCCCCGCTATGTTGGTCCCTACCGAGTTGTGAGAAGAGTTGGTAAGGTGGCGTATGAGTTGGACTTGCCTTCAGAATTGGCTTCAGTTCATCCCGTGTTCCATGTATCGCTTTTGAAAATGTTCTTGGGTGATCCGGCCTTGGTGGTTCCGATTGATAGCGTTGTTGTGAAAGACAGCCTCAGTTATAAACAAATTTTGGTTGAAATTTTGGATCGACATGTTCGAAGGATGAGGAACAAAGAGGTAGCTTCAGTTAAGGTTTTATGGAGGAATCAACATGTTGAGGGAGCTACGTGGGAGGCTGAAGCAGACATGATGGCTAGATACCCACATTTGTTTTCAACCGGCTCAGTTCAATCTTGAGGTATCAGTTTTTGCCCTAACTCTCTAATCAGTTTCCATGTTCAGTTCATGTGCGAAAGTTTTAATTATGTTATGATAAATGTATGTGATGGTTGAATTTAGTTCAGCTATGTGGTTCTTTTCGTAGGTAGTCATTCCGTGAAATTTCGGTTAAAATAATCAGTGTTTGAGTAGGATAATTGCTTGTTTCTATTTCCTGCTTGTTTCTAACATTTGGGGATGAATGTTACCAAGGGGGAGATATTGTTATACCCCGAGAATTCAATAATCAGGCCAGGAAGTGAATCAAGAGAAAAACTGGAAAATGTTGTAGCAAATGCAAAACGGGTCACTTAACGACTTGTGAAGGGGCCAAACGAGTCATCATGTGACTCATGGGTAAGGCCTGGGATGATGAAGGACTCGAGGTCATCACAGGTGATGTAACGACTCGTGGTTAGTCACCAAGAGTCGTCATGTTATTCGTGGGGTGGTCCTAGAGTATGATAGTATAGCTTATCCAGTATGTTTAACAGATGGTACCTAACGAGTCGTCATCAGTCCTAACAACCCGTTAGGAGGGCCATTACCAAGGCAATTGAATTTTCATGAATGATGAGGCAGCGAACTTGACCGGTGAAACAATGGATCGTGTGCCCAAGTAACGAGTCGTCAGGTCATCCGTTAGGGCCCCCAGACAGCTATATTCAGTGATTTCAGGAAGGGCTTTTCCATAATTCCTAAGTTCTAAGGGCCTATACTACATCATTTTAAGCTCGTAATAGAGGGTTTTAAGCAGAGAAAAAACCATATTAGGACATTTTCTTCATGTATGCAAGGTTAAAGGTTTGAAGGGAAGAAATTGAGGAGAATTTCAAGATTTTCAAGGGAAATCTCAGCTAGGTCATTAGGAAGAGTTAAGATTCTTCAATCCCAGGTATGTAAGGCTATGAGTGGGTGCTTCCTTCCACACCATGCTCATTCCCTATCACTTTGTTATTGGTGTGATAATCAAGTATGGGTCTTCATTTAATTGCATGATTTTTCTATTTCTACTCATGGGTATTAATAAATTGAGTTGATATTGGTCATTTACTGAGCTTGGACGGATTCTATCTTAATTTCTTTTACAAAATCTGTTTTCTAAAATTGAATCTAAAACGTCCATGTGTGGGTAGTTCATAATAGAATGTGATGATGATGGAGTAGATGATGAAAAGCATGTTTTCAACCTTACCATGATTTTTATGATGTTTTCGAAGAAGATTAAATAGACCCATGTATGATGGAGCTTTGGGTAGTGCCCAATGATGAGTATGAATGATGATTTTCTAGAATTGACTTTATTACCTCGTTTAGGAGTGAAACCTCCCAAATTATAATGTTTTCAAATGAATTCTATGAGTTCAGGCATGATAAGGTTTTTGGCAAGACCCTTATATTGATGATGATGAAGTGATATTCCTAAAGTAGGATTACCACATAATTTTGCGGTAAAGTCTCCTATTATTCTTTGGGCTTGTCGTATGTTTCATAGTAAAGCTTCTCACATGCATGAATTCAAAACTGAGATGTATATCGGCATTAAGTTGCATTTCACATGATGTTGAGTCTAAGCAGGATTTCATTCTAAGCTTTGTCGGGATGACATTGTTGAGCTTCATATTTATATGATGTCTAGTGTATGAATTATTTCATAATGAGCTTTACAATAGACAATCTTGAGCTTCATTTCATATGATGTTGAGTTTTTGCATAATTGCATGTTGAGCTTCATCACTGGATGATGTTGAGCTTCATATTATTACGATTTAGGGAATTGCATGTTTTGGGAGAAGAGTCTAGCACCGAGTGGGCTAAGGGTCGACTACCCTATGCCCAGAACTTCGCGCCAATGTAGGTTGATTCTATTATATTATTGGGACCTCCCTTGTGAGCTATCCCCGACCCGATTGGCCCTTTCATCTTTATATCGATATCATGGTAGCGTCCGCCCTTCAAGGTTTTGGATGGCTTTGCCCACTTGAGTGTAATAGTCGAGACCACATAAGCTCTATCATGGTATGTCAGTTAAGTGACGAGTCTCCCTCTGTCTAATTATTTGACTTTGCATTCCCATTACTCATGATGAGTATCTTATGCATGCGTGTTTAAAAAGCAAGGTTTGACTCATTGTTTAGCTTTTGATATAAATGTTATGATTTAGCTTGAGTCATTCGATTTAGTCATTATGTTCTAAAGCCATGCATGACCATGTATTAAATAAGAATGATTTCATAATGAATGTTTGTGATCTTTTCTTATCCTTAAAGGCTATCATATATCTATGACTTGTTTTAAAAGTCTATTATTATTCTAGAAGTTTTACTTACCATGTATACTCGGTACATTCCACGTACTGACCGCATACTTTCTATGCTGCATCATTTCATGATGCAAGATCCGGTTCTCAGGTTCAGCCTCGTTCGTAGCGGCGTATCAGAGCTACCACCTGCTTGTTTTGGTGAGTCCTCATCTTTCGAGGACTAGATTTTCAGTTATCTTGAGCGTATTTTCAGTTTCAGTATTTTTGAGCTAGTTGGGGGTGTTGTCCCATTAGCTCGTCTAGATTAGAGGCTTATCAGACTTAGACATGCATAATTTCGAGATGGTAATTGATTGAGTATATAAACATACTTGGAGATGAGTAGCTCTTATCCAAGGGGATAATCTATATGAGCAGATGAGTGAGAGCGGGTACCACGCCAGTACAATACATGAATTTTCAAAGTTCTCTACAATTCATGATAGAAAGGGAAAACATAAGACCCTCTAGCATGTGTGTACAGTTATGTGACAGAGTCATGTGATGGACATGATGTAGATGATAGTCTATGTGAGATAAGGTTTGTGTAGAAATGAGAAAGTTATGAGACAAAATTATCTACCTGTGTATTTCAGTGTGCATATTATTTATTGCATTATTTGTTTCTTGCTTATAATGTAAGTAAGCTATGTCCTGCAAATTGATTGGTGAAGCTTTTCTATAGTTTTATTTAATTAACGATGTTAGACATGATATAGTGGAATAGATTGTTGGTTGTGCATAGTTATAGGAAAATGTGGAAACATGAATGTTGTCAGTGAAGTCGAGCTACTGCCTATACTAATACCACTGTAGAAGTAGAATTTCCACTTTGGCGAGACCGCAGCAATGGTCAGGATACCGCTGCAGTGAGGCCTAATGATGACATTCAAATCTACTCTTCACGATGAGGAAGTGTAAATGATTGTCGCAATATAAATACCCAACTAAGAATTGGGGTCGAATCCCCAGGGAATAACGATTGAATAACACAAAAGTTGTCTATTGACTTTAACTAAAATTGCATCCATGCATTGCAAATAAAAATAAAATGTTGATGGAAAAGGCAAGATCACAATTTCAATTAAAATTAACTATTAAGAGAATAAGGAAACCAAATTGAATGAACAATTATGAGAAAGGGCCAGGGGTATGCTATTGATGGGGGTTCGATTGAATTGGGATTAAATAGAAAATCAAATTACTACTCATAAGCATAAATAACCATGGATAAAGTGACACCCGATATTTTTCAACCATTTTGGTGCTATTTTCCTTGAGTTTTCTCAAACCCAAGGCCTCAACTAATTAATCCACTATAGCTTAGGAAAGTTTTGAGCTATCTCTAGCCTCAAATCTCTAACAGATGTATGATTATGGATTTTTTCTACCTCTAGCACAACCAACACACTCAATACCCAATTCCCTACCATTGCTTTCTCACTTATATTCTATTTTTCTTTTTCAAGACAAAATGGATTAAGTAGACATAACCCACATTTGCAACTATGGGTAATTCAATATAATTTGGAAGAAAATAATAGATTTATACTAAATAAATAATTACAAGATTAATATATCCATATCCATTCCAATCTATCCCCGATCATGCACACACCCCTAGAAAAATATCTAGCTACTCATAGATGAATAATAAAAAGCATATTGAAAAGAAAATTCATAAAATTCATCATTCAGAGTAAATAGCAAGCTCAAAATTGTTTTCAATGGTGGTTTGTACCTTGAGGAAGAAGAAGAAGAAAAGCTATTCAATATTTCTGTCTCTAAGCCTACATATCTGGAATGGAAGTTTTAGTACTTTCTAGAGATGTATAGAAATAGGTTGAAAGATGCTCCCCAACTCCCATGCTGAACGATTTTTCCCTCCTAAAAATAGCCTTACATGTGAGTCACCAGCGTTCTGCTAGTGCCCATCCGTGGGATGCCGCATTGTCGCAGGTGGGGTCTGTGACTTTAGGATCTGATTAGCATTGGCACCGACAGTTTACAAGTGCTGGCCCGCGTTCTGCTGGTGCACCTTCTACTTCTCACCAGTAAGCTTTTGCATTTGGCTTGCATTTCCCCGGTTCCATTAGATGGAGCACCGGTCACATCTTGTAGGGTTTCGGTCCTCTTCTTTAATTTCATGCTTTTGTACAATTCCTTGTCTTCTCTCTTTAAGTTGAATGTCTGCAAAAACAAAGGAGGTAGAGCATAAAATCCCCCCAAATGACTTGAAAACCAAGAAAAATTTCATGTTTAAAAGCCTAATGAGTTGGTAAATTACCAACTCATCAAACCAGCGAACTTGAGTAAAACCTAATGACTCGGTAAATTATCAACTCATCAAACCCCCAAACTTGAACCTTTTCTTGTCCTCAAGCAAGAAAATTCTTTATAGTTTAACTATAGGAGTAGGCATGTCATTCTACATGAGATTATACACAATGGACCACTACTATCCAGACAACCCAATTATTGCTCACCAACTCAAAGAAAAAGAGGAAACTCAAAACTATATGCAAATGCTTCAAGTGATGACCACAATCAATTGGCATGATTGACAGTTGATTTCGTCATTCGAAATAAGGGCATGGTTGATTACAACAAGCTTATATAGCATCTTAAGTCATTAAAAATTCACATTCAAAGTTTGCCTTCAAGCTCACTACATTTTTGTCTCAATCACATCTTTTGGCATGTGCAAGCACGTTCCCCAAGGAGGTGATGCTACCACATCAAGAGAGAGAATCACATTTAATCATCAATCAATTCACACTAAAGGGATAATAGAATGAAACAAATACACTCACTGTCATAAAGAGATTCTCATGCATATAACTTTACCCATAGGCTTGCCCTTTGTGTAACTCAACACTACTGTAGAGTTGCTACATTTAAAATCAATTAGGACTTGGAGGTCATGATTAAGTCTAGGGGTAAATGTAGGATGACTAATTATGTTCTAGTGACCAGAACCTCCCTAATGCCTTTTTTGTGAACACTTTTGCATACTCCATCCTTTTTGTTTCTTGAGATCACCCCCACCTTATCTCTCCATTAACAACATTTTCACTTTTGAAACAAGAGCTCTCCTTATTTCTCTTCAGTTACCACTTCTCATCCCATTTGAGTAAGAAGAAGCACCTTTCTACAATTCGGTTCTTTCACCCAAACTATTCCTTCATTCTTTTCATAATATGGTGCTAACTCATCTTGAAGTTCACGTCATTTTTTCCATTTTCCTTTTTGCGACCCCAAACATAGGATTTTTCCTCATCTTTCCCTTTCTATTCCCCACACTTTTGGAACTTCAAGCATCATATTTTCTTTTTTTTTCTCACAACTAGAACTAGGGGGGATGGGTGCTAAGAGGAATTACAAAAAGGGTAATAGGCTTATAATGTGGTTTTCAAGGAAAACGCTTAAAGTCTCAACATTGGCTAGCAAGGATTCATTCTCAAGAAGGTCATACGGGTAAAGTAGCTACCCAAAGAAAGCCTAAAATCTTCTTCCAGGATCAACTATATCTAGGATTTTTCCTTGAATCACACTTGGGGAAAGTTCTAGACAATCGTTCATGCAAGAGAATTTAACTAAAACCTTTCCCACAAAGCATCACCCTTCAAGGGGTTCACACTATTTTCATCACTGCATCAAGAGTCAAAACAAGATATCATGTGAATAAAGAAGTAAAACAAATAATGTATACATTATGACAAAAGAGTACTTAGCTTTCAAATGCAACTACCCCTTTCCTTTTAAAAATTCATTTTTAACAGCCATGCCATTTACGAATTTTTTTTCTGGTGGTACCTCTCGGAAGCCATTGCAATCATTTACCCAAAAAGAACTTTAAACTCGGCATTTTACCTTATGAAATTCGCCTCTAAATCCATCATTGGAAAATGTCACCCGGTTCGACAATAAAAGAAAAGACAATAAAATCGCTCCTTGGGAAAGAACCGTGGCATAAAAAAATCCTTGGAGTTTATTCACTAACTACTATTAACAAAAGGAGATAATTGAGACTTGGGTCATGTAATATTTGGCAATTGAAGACAGACCCAATTAATGGCACAACTTAAGAACAATTTTTCATTCATCACAGGCCCAACAAGGGCAACAACCAATAACCAAGGCAACATAAAGAGAAATAAAATTAGCCCGATAAGCGCAACAAAATATCAACAACAAGCCCAAAATGGGCACAACAATTCAAAAATAACCACAAGAGAGAAAGAGAGAGCTAATTCAACCCCCAATTCTTAAATACATTGTATCTGATGTATGCATGAAAAATAGAAAAGGTAGTGGGAACTCCATGAAGTGGCTACTCCTCATCATCAACCTTAGCCTCTTCATTTTTAACATGACCCTCATCTCCCCAAGTCACCTCATCATCACCTAGGCCCTCAAACAGATCATCAATGGGGCCTCGGGCTATAGGTGGAGCAGCCATTGTTTCATCAAGTGCGCTCATGTACAGATCTTCCCCTAGTGCCAACTCTTGCACTTCAGCCCAAAGAGATGTCTCTGCGCCCTCCACTACATCCACCCAAGAGCATAGATTGGTCAAGCTATCGTACACATTCTTAGTCTCCATTTTCACTATTCGGGCGATAAGGGTCAGGAGATTTTGAGCCAGCTTTTAGAGTTGGTTCTCATGAAAATGTGTCATCTCGGTAAGCTTTAGAATTCCTCTTGGTTGAGAGGATATGGGATGAGGTGAAGGCTCTCGAAATGGTGCTTCCTTAGATGCATGACCTGATATCTCTGGGTGTGGCATATTAAGGTTGGGAGCAATGAGGGTTTCTTCTATGTCCTGGGAGGTGGAGCCTTTAGGAGCCTCAAAAGCTTGCAACCTTTTTCTCTTCACTTTGGGTGCCTCCGCATCCTTTTTCTCTACACATTGATTACACCGGTGATGGAGCTGGGAGACTCATCGGGGAATAGTGGCACCCCTACATTAAGGCACAACTGAGAAATAAGCACCGCATATGGCATCGACGTTCCCTGCTACTCGGCTATTCTCTTCATTTGGTTGGCCACAATATCCCTGCAGTTGATGGGCACCCCTGTCATGATACAGGCAATGAGTATAGCACCTCCAAGTTCACTCATTGGTCAATCTTTGATGGATTAATCCGGCAGTAAACAAACTCCCACCACAGTTGTGCTTCGAGCTTGAGATCATGCCTCGAAATACCCCACCCATTGATATTGCTCAAACTCACGCTCCTGATAAAAGTATGAAGAGAACGTTTTTAATAAAGAACCCAACAAAGGATGGGGTTGATCCTACATGGAATATGGTCTAGATATAGAATAACACTAGTATTTAAGCTTTTATGTGTGTTATCTCCAAAGGGGGGGGGGGTTATAAAAGTAATTATATGATAAGATTGAGAATCGATTGTTGTTTATCAAGATTATTCAATTAACTTGGATAAGTGTTCCCTATGGATTCATAACTATTTCGAATTTTACATTTGTGATTTATCCCAATGCTTACTTGCAGAACTTGATAACTAGGGTTCATCCAAACCATTGGTTCGTCCCTATCGGATGACTATCTCAATCACAAGGTGAGGTCTCATGAGTGATTTCACGTGAATCATTATCAAATTTGTCCCAAATTAACTATCCTCAACCACAACTCAACTCATATAATGACCCATAAAGATCAAGACTTTTTTGTAATTCTATTTTCCTAATCTCTACTTCTCTAGGTACAAGCAAGTAAACAATTCAGACAAGTCCTAATGTTGTGCTCTATTAGGAAACATTAAAGATAAAGAGAATTCAATGCAAGTGTTTAACATTAGTTTAGAATCACTTTGTGAAACCCTAGTTTGTTAATTCACCATGGTTCCCCCAACCCTAGTTGTGGAGGTTTTAGCTTCTTATGATTATAGGATAATTATAAGCATTCATATAAAAACACATAATTTTATACTTATAGAGATGATTGAAATAAAACCCACTTGATTATAGCAAGAATTTAGGATGAATTACTCAAGAACAATAAATAAAATCAAAGCAAGAAAATCTCCAAGATTAGAATAGAAAGCTAACAACAATTTTCCTCTCAATGTGTTTCATGTATTTTTTTTTTACTGAAAATAACCTAAAAAGTATTTATACAAATATTTAAAACTTTTTCCTAAGTAAATAGGGAAACTGCTGAAACTATCGCCGACTTCACCTATGACCTGTAACAAGATTGTACGGGTTGTACCTTGACTTGTACTTTGGTTGGCATCTACTGAATCTGGCTAAGTGTTGTGAACTGGTATGACTCATACCATGAACCTAAAAGTCGTATAATCATTCATGGTTTGATATTGAGAATTTCAGGAATCTTATAAACTATATCATGAATGGCTTGGTACGACTCGTACCTCGATTCTATGACCTGTGATTCCTTTCTTACCTTGAGACCCGCCAGTCTTCACTTCTTCTGAGATTTTCCACGGCTCGGTGGTATGGGTCTTAGGTAGATCTGATGATTCGTGGTGTCTACCCATACCACGAGACTTAACTTGTGCAACATCTTCTGATGTTTTTTACGACAACTATGGTACGACTCGTACTAGGATGGTACGACTCATACAATGAGTTGTATGTTGCCTTTGCCTCAACACTCTTGACTTGGACTTTCCCAAGACTCTCAGTACGACTCCTACTGAGGTCCGTACTTAGCCACTTTTATGTAATTTTCTCCATCTTTTTCACAATTCAACACCAACATCTATTTCCCCTGAAAAAAAAAGTAAAAGTGCCTCATATTCATATAAACACACCTAAGTCCATGCTTATTTCCTAGTTTTAAGTGTCGAAAGTGTTGTAAACTCACAACATATCACCCATGGAGGCCCGTAAGGGATGACCACTGGCGACGATTAAAGCTATCCAGCTGAATTGATTTTCTTTGTCGGCCACTCTATCTACATACTTAGTCCTTGGATCGATCTCATTAGCCCAGAAGAATGCACTGATTGCGGCTAGAGTAATATCTTCATCCACACCCCTGATCTAGACTAAGGGTAGGTAAAGGAACTCATCAATCTTCCCTTTATGCTTCATAGCCTCTTGTCGTGCCTGGTATGATGCATAAAACTCAAGCACTAAGTTGGTGTAGTACTTTGGAAGAGGCTCAACNGTAGTACTTTGGAAGAGGCTCAACAAATATGTGCTACTGCCTGTCAGCGAACTATGAAGTTATGTTGGGGAAATCATTCCTTAGCCCTACCAGATCAAATCTTTTCTCAGTTGTGATTGATCTTTCTTCGCAAATGGCATAGTGTGCCTTCATGTTAGCCACACAGAAAATAATTTCCTCCCTGGTGTTGGGGGGGCTGGGTTAGCCATGGCCCTCCCTTTTCTTTTGCTTTTTGATGTGAAGGGAGCTTTTCCCTTGTCTAGTTGCCTGGATGAAGTCATAATTATGAAAATTCATGTTAGTGTCGTAACATAACAACATTTCTATTTGTATTTTCCATAATTGAAAAGAAAAAACAACATCTATCCTAAGCAAAGGAAAAACATTCTAAGGATTGGATGACCAATAATTTTACCAACAATTTGCAAGATCAAAATCAAGTGTTGGCAGTACCGGCAGTACAATGGAAAAATATAGGTGGAGACCCACGAGTCACTGCAAAGCCGTCGGTTCTTGGAAGAAGACTTGGTGATATTTCTCTCATCCGACGCCACACCGATGTTTCACCGGTCTCGACCTGCAACGTGCAGGTGAAATGCGGGTTCTAGGAAGTGGCCTGAAGCCTTGCACCCAGACCGGTGTTTCAGTTGGCGTTTCTCTTAACCTAACTTGTGGTTCACTGGAGGATGCCGCTCAGTGATTTTCATCCCCAACTCACCGAACAGAATCCCCTAAAATTCACAACTTACTCACTTCATATTACAATTTATTCACTCAAGCAAGACGAAAAAAATAAAAATGACAATTTTCCCTTAAGAAAGACGTCACCCTATCTATCATCGGGCAAATCATGCATCTAAGTTTGCGGATTACTCAAACTTCACTCCAACTATTATGGAAAGCACACAATTTCAATAGACATTTCCATAAAATATGTTACCCCAACATTATTCAAGTATTCACACCTCCAACAAATCCACTCATAAAAGTCATTCAACACAAGGAACTCACAAAACAGGAAATGGGGATATGAGTATTAATAATATTAGATGTTGCATGCTCCATTTTTTTTTATTCACATTTTCAATAAAAATAAGATTAAAGCAAGGATGTATATACCAATGGAGTAGTGATAAAAACTACTTATATGGAGCTTGTGTCTTGACCAACCATGGTGTTTTCCAATGTGTGAGCTTCTTTTGACTAGAGAGAGTTTGAGTGAGAAGTAGTGAAAATAATGGAATGAGAATGAGGGTTTACAGGCTGAAGACAGGGAGTGTAAGTGGGTAGAGAAAAAGTGGATTCTAATGGTGTTTTTAATGGAGAGATGTTGGGAAAGTGGAAAGTGTTGTGGTTAGGTAAAAAGGTGGAGTGAGGGAGTGTTGAAAAGGTAAAATGGGTATTTTGACCTGACTTGTTCTTTTTTAAAGTGCTACAAGTCAGGTTGGTCAAGATTTAAAATAGAATTACATACCTCCACTCATGCCAGACCTGCGACTGCTGGTGAGTAACTTCATTTTGCCAATTCAAGTGTAGGTGGCTTCCTTTTGTGCCCAAGTCACTATTTTTGAAGTGCAATCGATCAACATTCTTGGGTCGTCATCTGCATTCCACTGGTGAGTCACAGTTCACCCTTTAATTTTCATTTTCCCTCCAGGTGTACCTGTTCACACCCGCGCTAGAAAGACATACCGCAAAATGCCACCGGTGTTTCATCGGTGGGACGTTGACTTTATCTATTTTTTTTATCCCACTTCTTCTTCTATAATGTGACGGGGCAGTGACTCACGCTGGAGCACCGGTATTTCACTGGTCTAGAACAGTGGCTACCCTATTTTCCTTCTCCTTGTTTCTCATCTAATCATCCTATAAAAACAAAATCAACAAAGCATCAAGGCATCAAAAAATAAAAACACTTGGGTTGCCTCCCAAGAAGTGTATTATTAACATTGTTTCATGATGAGTACCTCCTCAATTGTCTGTTTTCCGGAGGGACATCCTCCAAATCAGCCTCAACATTCCAAATTTCTTCTTGCTTTCCGTTTTCATTGAAGATCCCCAATACCTTGCACTCGTCCAGGGGCTTGGTGGTTTGACATACCTTAAAGGTGACTTCATCACCACGTACTCTAAACTTCAACAACCCTAACTCCATGTCTACTAGTGCTCTTCCCATGGCTAGTAGTGGGCGCCACAAAATGATTGGCACCTCAACATCTATTTCACAATCCAATACCACAAAGTCGGTTGAAAGTATGAACTTGTCCACTCGGACCAAAACATCTTCTAGCACTCCTACAAGTTTCTTGATAGACCTGTCAGCCATCAAGAGCCTCATAATAGTAGGCTTGGGATTTCCCACACCTAGCTTCTTAAAAATGACATAAAGCATCAAGTTAATGCTCGGACTAAGGTCACACAAGGCCTTTTTGAAAACGCACCGCCCAATGGTGCAGGGTATAGTTAAGGCTCAAGGATCCTCTCTTTTGGGAGCAGGATTGCTCACCATCATAGCACTGCAATGTTGTGTTACTTTTCCTACACCTTCATCAACCACCTTCTTTTTCTTCAGCAATACTTTCATGAATTTTTCATAACCCGGTATTTGTAGCAATGCATCACCAAAGGTATATTCATGGATAATTTGCTGAACATCTCAATGAAATTTTGAAACTGATTATCCTCCTTCTTCTTTCTTAACCTTTAAGGCCAAGGAGGTGGAATCCTAGGCTCCTGACTCATATTAGTCAAATCCTCTTTGCTTGTTTCCTTATAAACAACCTTCTTGGGGTCAACATCAACTTCCCCTTCATCAAGTTCTTCGGTATCTTCAAAAATATTTGGTTCTTTTTGCACCTCATCAATCACACCATTTCGTGTTTTTGGGTTAACAATATTTTTAGGCTTAACGTCCCAATCAGCTAATAACTTACTGCTCCTCATGATGATAGTCATGCAATGATTTTCCTTCTTGGGGTTAGGCATAGTATCACTAGGGAGAGTCCCTTTTATTCTGGGGTTCATTTGCATGGGCAAGTGATTCATTTGTGCTTCTAAGTTCTTTTTAGAAGCTTAATGTGAGATTACCATTTGGGCTAGGTTAGACACCTCCCCTTTTAGCTCTTTCACCCCAATATCCATCGATTCCACCCTTTTTAGCACTCTAGCCAGCATCTCTTCAATCTTGGAGCTTCCCATATCACTCACACTAGGTTGTAATTGGGGATTTTCAGCCCTTAAAGGGGGAATATATGGGTTTGTGCTTCGATGATAACGTTCCCCATCATGGTTTTGATCAAGATTACCCCATCTATCATTTCTATCAACCTAACCTTGGTTTTCGCGGTTTATCAAATCTTGATTCTCTTCCCATAGGCACCAAGGGATTTGATTAGCACCTTGGTATCCTGATCGAGAACCCTCCATTTGATTTTCCATAAATTAGCACTCTTCCTCATACCTGGGCGGTGAAGCTTCATTCTTATATTGCATAGCACATTGAGTCACCACAATATTAACATTCTTGGACCTAGTTCCCAGAACATGCTTTGTCATCAATTCTAGCTGGGTTATCATTTCTTCAGCTTTGAGTTATTTGAAACAGTCATGATGTTGTAAAGCTAAGCATGATCATGTCATGATAATATTTTGATTTTGAAATGAATTCATGTAGCCTTTCTGCTTATACTTGAAAGCTCATGATATGGTATGAATGTTTAAAATGTTTTACTTTGCTAAAGCGGCTTTACTTACCTTGCATACTCGAGAGAGTGACATCCTGCGAACTGCTTTCAGGACTCGGTATGGTCACTATGAATTTGTTGTTATGTCTTTCGGACTAACCAATGCCCCTACTTATTTTATGGATTTTATGAACAGGGTGTTCAAGGAATATCTGGATATGTTCATGATTGTGTTTATTGATTACATCCTTATATACTCCCGGAGCGAGGAGGAGCATGCCGCTCATTTGAGAACAGTACTTCAGACCTTCAAGGATCGTTAGTTGTATGCAAAGTTTAGCAAGTGTGAATTTTGGCTAAACTCTGTGGCATTTCTGGGTCATGTGGTATCAAGCGAATTCTTCACCGCTTCAATTTTCTGCAAATTTTGGCTAAACTCTACAGAAAGTGGGTCCCACATGGATGAGGGAAAGAAAGTGTTGGTAAAAGATGTCCATCAACTTGAGAGGTTGGGAGTTAGATTGGTCGACTCGACCGATGGAAGCATTGTTTTACAAAACGGATCAGAATCATCCTTGGTGGTTATGTCAAATCTAGAAAATATTAGGACCGATTTTATTAAAGCTGAATGAAGCCGTTCGAAGTCAAAAGGTGGAGGTTTTCTCCCAAGGGGGAGATTGTGTACTGCGGTACCAGGGTCGACTATGTGATCCAGATGGCGATAATTTGAGGGACCAGATATTGTATGAGGCACATGGATCTAGGTATTCTATCCATCCGGGTACTACCAAGATGTATCATGACGTATGGGAAATATATTGGTGGAACGGCATAAAGAAGGATATTGCATAATTTGTAGCCAAGTGCCCGAACTGTCAGCAGGTGAAAGTTGAGCATCAAAGGTCGGGAGGCATACTTCAGGATATTAGCATTCCCACTTTTAAGTGGGAAGACATTAACATGGACTTCATTACCGGCCTACCTCGTACTTTCCAACACTATGATTCTATTTGGGTGGTGGTAGACAGGTTGACCAAGGATGCACACTTTTTACCGGTCAAAACCACTAATTCAGCAGATGACTATGCCAAATTGTATACTCGGGAGTTGGTACTGCTTCATGGAGTGACCTTGTCCATTATTTCAGACTGAGGTACTCAGTTTACCTCTCAGTTGTGGCGGTCATTCTAAAAAGGGCTTGGGACTCAAGTTAAGCTTAGCACAACATTCTATCCACAAACGGATGGCCGGGCGGAGAGGACAATTCAAACTCTTGAGGACATGTTGAGGGCATGTGTTATGGATTTTAAAGGTAGTTGGGATGATCATTTACCTTTAATCGAGCTTTCTTATAATAATAGCTATCACTCTAGTATCTAAATGGCACTGTTCAAGGTTCTTTACGGGCAGAGGTGTAGATCGCCCATCGGATGGTTTGAGGTTGGTGAAATAGCTATGATAGGGCCAGACTCGGTTCACGAGGCTATGGTGAAGGTTCAGTTGATAAGAGACAGGCTGAAGACCGCTTAGAGTCGTCAAAAATCATATGCTGATTTGAGGAGAAGAGATTTGGAGTTTGAGGTGGACGATTGGGTATTTTTAAGGTATCTCCCGTGAAGTGAGTAATGTCGTTTTGAAAGAAAGGGAAACTCAGTCCCTGCTATATTGGTCCCTATCGGGTTGTGGGGAGAGTTGGTAAGGTGGCGTATGATTTGGACTTGCCATTAGAGTTATCTTTAGTTCATCCCGTGTTTCACATGTCACTTTTGAAGAAATGCTTGGGTGATCCAGCATCAGTAGTTTCGGTGGACAACCTTGGTGTAAAAGACAGCCTCAGTTATGACAATATTCCCGTTGAAATCTTGAATTTTCAAGTTCGGAAGCTAAGGAACAAGGAAGTAACTTCAGTTAAGGTATTGTGGAGAAATCAGCATGTTGAAGGAGCTACTTGGGAAGCCGAAGAGGATATGATGGCTAAATACCCACATTTGTTCTCTAATGGCTCAGTTTCAGCTTAAGGTATCAATTTTGCACTCAAACTCTATTTAGTCTTCGTGTTTAAATTATGTGCACAAGTTTCTTTTATGTATATGGCTGTGTGTATGATTGGTGAATTTAGTTCAACTGTGTGTTTTGGATCGGAGGTAGTCATTTTGTCAATTTTCGGTTAAAAGTGATCAGTTTTGAATATGATAGATTGTATGGTTCTTTTTTTTGTTTGTTTCCAACATTCGAGGATGAATGTTCCCAAGGGAGAGATATTGTAATACCCCAGAAGTGCCTAGGATAAGACCCGGGAAGCCAAAATGCAAAACTGCTGAAAGTTGGGAAAAAGTTGCAGAATGAGAGGTACAACGACTCGTGGTAAGTAACCACGAGCCGTTGTGATCAGTAGAGGAATGGGGTTAGGCCTTGTGACAGTGTAGACAACGAGTGTCACAATGACCCGTTGTGAGGAAGGACGGTCCATTGACCGGAGTTGTGGTAAGATGGTTGACTTTTCAGTGGAGATGACGGATGGGAACCACGACCCGTTGTAGGACAACACGAGTCGTGGTTAGGCTCGTTGTGAAGGAGTTCAGATTTTCAGAAGAGGGAAATAACAACTGGATCAACTACCCATTGGAACCTAGAATGACTCATCCTGTTAATCCGTGGTTTGAATCCGAGATATGGCTGGGACAGTGCATAGCATGGGTAGATACCATGGGTCATGGTATCCTCTAACAACCCGTTGGTTCACCAGTTGTTTGGCCTAGTGATATGTTTTTAGCAAATTCTGTAAGGGCATTTTCATCATTTTCTAGTCCTAAGGCCCTATACTACGTCATTTGAGGCTCGTTTTGAGGGGTTTTAGGGGAAAATCCTACACTAAGTTATTCTTCCCATGCATGCAAGTTTGAAGGATTGAAGAGGTGATTAAGGCCAAACTTCAAGGTTTCCATTGGAATCTTAGCTTGGGCAATTAGAGGGTGTTAGAATTCACCATTTCCAGGTATGTAGGATTATGAGTGGGTGTTTTCTTCCATACCCAGTCCCAATTTCTATCAAATCATGAAAATCACCTATGATCGATTATGGGGTTTTTCCTCAATTGCAAAATTTTTTAATCTCTATACATGGGTATGATTAAATTATATTTATATTGATAAATTGTGAAGCTTGTGAAGATTCTAAATTGTTTTCAATAATAAAGATTGTTTTCGAAAAATTTTTAATCTATAATGCCCATGGATGATAAGTTTATAAAAGTAGTGAATGAGGGTGAATGCATAATGATGTTGTGATTTAATGATGAAAAGAATGTTTCTAAAACTACCTATGATCTATATAGTTGTTTTCAAAATGAGTAGATTAGATCCAAGTATGATAAATCTTTGGGTGATGCCCACATATCGATTTTAAGTGATGATTTTCCTGACATAAGCTTACCACATTGTTTGAAGTGAAATTTCTCAATTTTATTATAAATTCTAGCTTATGGTATGTTTAGTAAATACTTCTATACGTAGCTTACCATACGATTTGGAGTAGATTCTTCCACCTATAATTGATCTTGTGGTATGTCTCGAAATAAAGCTTCTCATATGCATGAGTCCATTTTTGAGCTTTGTCTATAGACAATGTTGAGCTTCGTTTCACGATGTTGAGTTATTCATGATTTCATGTTGAGCTTCGCCAATAGACGATGTTGAGCTTCGTTATATAAGATCTAGAGCGCTGCATGTTTTGGGAGAAGAGTCTAGCACTGAGCAGGTTAAGAGTTGATTACCCTATATCCCATAACTACACGCCAATGTAGGTTGATACTATTATATTATTGGGACCTCCCTTTTGAGCTATCCCTGTCCTGATTGACCCTCCAACTTAATTTTGATATCATGGTATCTTTCATCACCTTGGCAAGGTTATGGACGACTCTACCCACTTGAGTGTGATAGTTGGGACCACGTAAGCTCTATTGTGGTATGTCGATTAAGTGATGAGTCTCCCACTGTCTATATCATTCAGATTTGCATTTTCATTACTCATAATGATTACCTTATGCATGCATATTCTAAAAGTAAGGTTTTTCTTATTGTTCAGCTTTTGATATAAATGTTATGTTCATCTTTGAGTTATTTGAAACAGTCATGATGTTGTAAAGCTAAGCATGATCATGTCATGATAAGATTTCGATTTTGGAATGAATGCATGTAGCCCTTCTTCTTATACTTGAAAGCTTATGATATGGTATGAATGCTTTAAGTGTTTTACTTTGCTAAAGAGGCTTTACTTACCTTGCATACTGGGTACATTCCACGTACTGACCTCATACTTTCTATGTTGCATCGTCGCATGATGCAGGATTCGGTTCTCAAGTTCAGCCCCGCTCATAGTCGCTTACCAGAGTTAGCACCTACATGATTGGTCAGTCCTCATATTTCGGGGACTAGACTTTCAGCTTCATGTCTTATTTCAGTTTCCATATCATTCAGTTAGTTGGGGGTTTGTCCCATCAACTCGTCTAGACTAGAGGCTTTTAGACTTATGTTTGTATAGCTTTAGATATTATTCTGATGTGCCATTGTATGAGACTTCCTGGGTTATAATTATGTTTTCTTCAGTTCATCGATTGAGTTAGTAGTACACTTTTTCCATAGGTCGACTTAGGGTCTCTCGGGGTCCCTTGTCTCGTGTCTACGATCCGGGTCTACGCTCGGGTCGTGATATTCTTATGCCAAGCTCGATTTCTTTTTGTCATGACCTATGGCTATACCATAGGGCTGATACATGAGGGATCCTCCAGTTAATTTATTGGCCATGGACTTGTTGATGGAATTCAAGGAACGATAAAAACTTGTAAGGAGCACTCCATCTAGTAGCCCGTTGTTTGGACCAATATCATCTCTTAGCTGCAACATGCTCGATGGAGGAAAGAACCTATCCAAGAAAGCTTTCGTCAACTCTTTCCATGAAGTGATACATCCATGAGGAAGTTCCTCTAGCAATATGGTTGCTTCCCCAGTCAAAGTAAATGGGAAGATCCTCAATCTAATAGACTCTTGACTTATATTTTTGATGTTGAAAGGTTGGGATATCTCAATGAAAATTTTAATAATTTTATTTGCATTTTCACTCGGTTGACCTCTGAAGAGTCCTTTCATTTGTAGCACGTGTAACATTATGTTGGTCACGTAAAACGCTGCATTCCCTACCGTGGCTGTCATGCGAATGGAACCTGCTACTTCAGGCATTATAGGGTCATCATCCTCGTGGTCCATGTGACCATCCACTGAACCTTCTTGTGAATGTTGGCTAATATTAGTCATCCTAAGAGAAACACACAAACAACTACAACTGTAAAGACAAAACACAAGATGCTAAAGTTACTCTAATCAACAATCAACTAGGGGCTATCTAATCTTATTCTCCGGCAACGACGCTAAAATTGATGACATTCAAATCCACTCCTCACGAGAAGGAAGTCTAAATGATCTTCTCAATATAAATACCAACCTAAGATTCGGGGTCAAATCCATAGAGAATAGTGATTGAATAATGCAAATGTTGTCTATCAACTTGAACTAAAATTGCATCCATGCATTGAAAATAAAGATAAAATGTTTGAAAAAAAAAGGGAGATGACAAATAGAATTACAATTAATTATCAAGAGAGAAAGGCAACCAAATTGAATGAAAAATTATGAGCAAGGACCAAGGGTGTGCTATTGATGGATGTTTGATTGGATTTGGATTAACTAGATAATTGGATTATTACTCCTAAGCATAAATAGCAGTGGATAAACTGACACCCGATATTTTTCAACCATTTGGGTGCTCTTTTCCTTGAGGATCTCAAACCCCAAGACCTCAACTAATTAATCCACTATAGCTTAGGCAAGATTTGAGCTATATCTAGCCTCAAATCTCTAATAGGTGTATGACTATTGATTTTGGCTATCTCTAGCCCAACCCCACACACTCAAGACCCAATTTCCTATCATTGCTTTCTCCCCTATATTAACTTTTCCTTTTTCAAGCAAAAATGGAATAAGTAGACATAACCCATATTTACAACTATGAGTTCAATTATAATTTGGGAGAAAACAACAGATTTATACTAAATGAGTAATTACAAGTTTAATATAGCCATACCCAATCAAATTTATCCCCAATCATTCACACACCCCTAGAAAATATCTAGCTACTCATAGATGAATAATACAAAAGCATATTGACAAGCAAATTCATAAAATTCATCATTAAGAGTAAATAGCAAGCTTAAAAATTATCTTTAATGATGGTTTGTACCTTGAGGGAGAAGAAGAAAAGATATTCAATATTTCTCTCTAACTCTACAAATCTGGAATGGATTTTTTAGTACTTTTTAGAGATTGTATAGAAATAGGTTAAAAAATGCTCCTCAAATCTCATGCTGGATGATTTTTCCCTCCTAAAAATGGCCTAATTTGTGAGTCACCAGCGTTTTGCTGGTGCCCATCTATGGGACCCTGCTTTATCACTGGTGGAGTCAGTGACTTTGGAATCTGACCGGCATTAGCACCAACGGTTCGTAGGTGCTGACCCATGTTCTGCCGGTTCACCTTCCACTTCTCTCTAGTATGCTTTTGCATTTGGCCGGCGTTTCATTTGTTCCATATGGTGCAGTGTCGATCCCATCCTGTAGGGTGTTAGTCCTCATCTTTAATTCCACACTTTTTTCTAATTCCTTTCCTTCTCTCTTTAAGTTGAATGCCTACAAAAACAAAAGAGAAAGAGCATAAAATCCTTCCAAATGACTTTAAAACAAAGAAAAAGTTTATGTTTAAAAGCCTAATGAGTTTGTAAATTACCAACTCATCATCTAAACAGCGTATAAGCCAATTTGACAACTAAGAACTGTTATATATTAAAATTTGACTTGTATATTTGTTGTCTGTTTTGAGTGTTGTGTTGTTTATTGAATTATGATATATACCTACTATTATTTAAGGTCGGCCTATGATGCCTACCAGTACATAGTGTTTGTACTGATGCTACTACTATATTTTTTACTTAATGCAGACGATGATCCAGAAAGCTTATTGAGACACCGCGTCTAGCACTAATTTACACTTGATCCGAGGGTGAGTTGATACATCTCTAGGCTGCCACTGATCCTCTTTATTTAGATGTCGATTCCTTCAAAACATTGATTATGTTTTATTGTTTTGGAAACTCTAAGATGATTACATTTAGACTCCTGTACACTAAATTTCAGTTCTTGGGATTGTAGTTGTAGGTTGATTTGTTATTCGTTTATTTTGGAATTATGTTATTTCTCTTATACTGAATATGAGATGATGATCGGAAAGAGACATAGAGGAAGAACCCAAGCTGGCTATATGTCCATGGCTTGTGGCATAGGAAGGGCCAAGGGTTGAGGACCCGTTTGTCACGATCCGAGTTCAAACCTTGGATGTGACATAGTACTTAGGATCATAAGTGACCCCAAGCAAGCCCATGGTAAATAATACTTCTACTAAGAATGATCTGCTGAAAGTAATAATAATAAAGCAGAAGCTTACTAAAGAAATAAACAAATACTGAATATTAATAATAAAATCTGAACACACATTGAAAAATCAATGCTGAATCTATAAATATTGTCTAAAAGCCTTCTAAAATGAACTAATGAGTTGCTGGGAGAAACCCCCAACTAAAGTAACATCTAAAACTAAACAAAAAAAATACAACTAAAAAATGGAACTCCGGCCCTCGGCAGATGAGCATTCACCACTAAAGCTGCTGGAAAATTACGGAGAGACTAGCCGGTGCTGAGGCTGGGTACCTGAGCCTATATCATAAAAATATATAGCACATAAGAGCATGTGATCAATAATTTGAATATACGGAGTATGTGATAAGGAACTAAAAACATACATATACTGAGTAATAATAAGTTGAATTGTAACGCTGTAGATATAGACTGAAATTTGAAGATCTAGAAAGGACTGAGAATCATGATTATACTGGACTGAACTGTACCATGGGAGAAACTATAACTGACATGTAACCACGTAAGCTAAATGTGGAGTCCGATGTATACCCCCATATAGGAGAAGGGCCATTGTATCTTGTCAGGGTATAGTGGCTGAAATGAGTGATCACTGTCTGGGGACCATCAAGGCTAATAACCTACGGTAACAATTTAGTTCTAGAAACCTGGGTGCATTGAACCCCAGCCGTCTTCGTACTAAGTACTAGTCCCACTAGAAATCTAGTTTTGTATAACTGGCTGATAGCTCGGAACTAATGTCCTGGAACTAGGTTAGAACTAGTTATCTGATGTGTTTAAAGAGTCTAAGGACCTAAAAGAAACTATCTTCTATGACTTGTCAGAGCTGCTTTATCTAAAATCATTGTAAAAGTTTGAAGAATGGCTAACAAGGTTATAAACTGATACTATTGAGTTTACTGAGTTTCTCAAAATACTGATAAAAGTCAAACTGATCAGCTGACATTTTTGGATGATACTAAGTATACTAAGTACTGATTGAAATTTTGAGACTAGACATAGTAAAGCATTAACTTTTTGTTCATGTACCTGTACTAACATCCATAATACGAGTAAAAATATCATAACAATATAGAATTCATATTTGAGATCTAAATCATTCATGTTTTATTCAAATATCATACTAAGGTTCAAGGATAAAGAAGCAATCTATAAGGATAAAACTAAGAGATGAATTTCAACTAGGAAAGATCATACAAACTTAGGGATTTAACAAGGTTTAAAGAATTTCTTAACGTATTGAAAACCCTAGCTTCAATCTTCTACAGGGCTAGAATTTAGAAATATTTATGAAAATAGTTTGGGACACAAGTGGGAAAGAAAACCCTTGTTGAAGTCCCACATACCTGAAGGAGGATCCTTGAGACTTAGCTTTGAAGGTCTGAGAAAAGATGGATGCCCTAGCTATTGCTTGGAACTAGATATCTGGGTTCTCTATTTGTTTTCGGGAGAATGAGGAGAGAGGGTCGTCTACTCCCCTGAATCCCATTCTATATATTCCCAATACGATGTAGTTTAGGAGTTAGGATCTTAGGATCTTATAAAAAATCCCTTGGAAACTGTTATTAAAATTCAGCCTGTCAGGTGGTATGACTCAACCTACGAGTCATACCAGGATTATACGATCCGTACTGATGCCCGAGGTTAGGGGCCCTGCTCAACACCATTCTCTGAAGTTTTCCCATGGAAGTCTACCACTATCCATGAGATTTTACTCTGGGTCTTACTAAGATTTGTAACTTCCTCAAATCCTTTTGAACATTTCTTTGAAGCTCAAATCACGACCAGATGGTATGAATTGTACCCGCCTACCAAGAGTCGTACCTTGGCTCGTGGTTTTCTTTCCTATAATTCCTGACCTCATCTTTGAACTTTTCCACGATTGGTCAGTACGATCTGTACCATGGTGGTACAAATTGTGACATGCAGTCATGGTTTCTCCAAGTCACCCATACTTTTTTCCCTGACCCTCCTGTTACGAGTCCTGGTACGATTTGTACCACTGTCCTATGAGTCATAATGTGACTCGTACTGAGGATCTTTTTCCTAATTTTCAGCATGGTCACATTTTAAGTCTGAAGGCTAGTCCCATGGATTTCTGGAGTGTTACAACATCTCCTCCATAGGAACATTTATCCTCGAATGACGACTATGTAAGCTGAAAACTAGGGAAAGAGTTGCAATCCTGATATGAAAACTAATAACTGATTACTGAAGGAGTGACTGACGTCGAACTGTGATAGACATTTAGACTGAGTTATGCTACTAGAGTGCACCTTAAAACATGAATAGAGTATAAGGGTAAGGAAATGTATAGAGTACTGAGGAGGAATTTAGTACCTAATGTTGAAACATAGCTGGAAAGGAATAGGTGAGGGTATTTAGCCATCATGTCTGCTTCTACTTTCCATGTAGCTCCCTCAACTAGCTGGTTTCTCCATAAAACCTTTATTGAAGCGATCTCTTTGGTCCTCAGCTTACGAACCTAATGATCTAGGATTTGAACTGAAACTTCTTCGTAAGAGAGGCTATCCATTGCACCAATGCTTTCTAGAGGCACTATAGGTCGGGTCACTAATGCATTTCTTCAACAGAGACACATGGAAGACTGGGTGCACCAATGCTAACTACATAGGCATCTCCAGCTCATAAGCCATATTGCCAATGTGCTTCGGGATTATGTAAGGGTTAACATATCTAGTACTGAGCCTTCCTTTCTTCCTGAACCTCATCACCCTTTTCATAGGTGAAATTTTTAGGTATACCCAATATTACACAGCAAACTCCTACTCCCTTCTCCTTACATCTGCATAGGATTTTTGTTAGCTTTGAGCTGTATTCGTCCTGACCATCTTTCTATGGGTGAAAAGCTATGTTGAGCTTAACTTGAGTACCAAGTCCTTTCTAAAAAGACTTCTAGAAGTGTGAGGTTAACTGAGTACCCCTATCTTAAATGATGGATAATGGGACTACGTGTAGTCTGACTAAATCCCAAATATACAGTCTAGCAAAATCCTCTGTTGAGTTGTGGCTTTGACTAGTAGGAACTGTGCTGCCTTAGGCATTCGGTCTACCACCACCCAAATTGAGTTATGCTGTCAGCGAGTATGAGGTAAACCAATGATGAAGTCCATGTTTATCTCTTCCCACTTCTAAGTAGGAATGATGATATCCTGAGTCATAACACCAGGTCTCTAATGTTCGACCTTGACCTATTGGTTGTTTGGACACGTAACCAAAAATTCCGTAATATCCGTTTTCATGCCATTCCACCAGTACATTTTCCGTAGATCATGGTACATCATGGTGGCACTTAGGTGTATAGAGTAGCTGGCATTGTGTGCTTCCATTAGTATTCGCTGCCTCAAGTCATCTACATCTGGAACACACAACCTGCTCTGATAACAGAGCACCCCATCTCCCCCTTTGGAGAATTCTTCCACCTCTTTCCTCAGGACTGCTTCCTTTAACTTGAGAAAAATTGGGTCTTCATCTTGCATTGACTTAACCTCTACCACCAAGGAGGATTCTAACAAACTTAGGACTACAATTCCACCTTATGATTAATCAACCAACTAGACTCCTAACCGAGCCTATCTGTGGATATCCTTTGCCAATTCCTTTTTACACTTCTATACATGAACAACACTCCCCATAGACATATCGCTGAGGGAATCAACCACTACATTGGCCTTTCCAAGGAGATACAAAACACTCATATCATAATCCTTCAATAATTATAGCCATCTTCTATGATGAAGATTCAAATCTTTCTGACTTATCACACACTGTAGACTCTTGTGATTAGTGAAAACATCCACATTAACACCATAATGGTAATGCCTCCAAATCTTCAAGGAAAATACCGCCGCTGCTACTTTAAGATCATGACTTAGATAGTTTTGCTCATAAACAATGAGTTGTCTGGAAGCATAAGCTATCACCTTACTATACTGCATCAGAACACAACCAAGGCCCACTTTAGAGGCATCAACAATATATCACAAACCCATCTAAACCTTCTGGCAGAGTCAAAAGTGGGGCTATGGTGAGTCGAGTCTTTAGCTCCTCAAAGCTCCTCTCACATGCATCGGAACACTAAAACTTTACCTTCTTTTGTGTTAGTTTGGTCAAAGGGGAGACAATGGAGGAGAACCCTTTAACAAACCCTCTGTAATAAACGGTAAGACCCAAGAAACTCCTAATGTGTGATGGAGAGGTGGGTCTTTTCCAGTCCTTAACTACTGCTATCTTCTGAGGATCCACCTGAATACCCTCTCTAGAGACCACATGGCCTAGGAAGGCAACTTATTTCAGCTAGAATTCGCACTTGCTGAATTTGGCGAACAACTGGTAGTCTCTCGGAGGTTTTCAAAACTATTCTCAGATGGTCTGCATGCTCCTCCTTTGTTATGAGTAAACCAGAATATCATCTATAAAGACAATAACGAACATGTCCAGGTATGGCTTGAGTATCCTATTCATTAGATCTATAAAGCTATAGGAGCGTTTGTTAGTCCAAAAGACATACTATGAATTTGTAGTGACCATACCGAGTTCTGAATATTGTTTTCACAATGTCACATTCTATGACCCTGAGCTGGTGGTATCCTGAACTAATATCTACCTTGAAAAAATTACTAGCTCCCTGAAGTTGGTCGAACAAGTCATCAATCTTGGGTAGAGGATACTTGTTGTTGACTGTGACCTTTTTCAAATGATCGTAGTCGATGCACATTTTGAGTGTGTCGTCTTTCTTCCACGGGAATAGGACTAAGCACCCCATGGAGAGATACTGGGTCTTTTAAAGCCCTTATCTAGAAGGTCTTTCATTTGTTCCTTCAACTCCTTAAGATCTATGGGAGGCATTCAGTAAGGAGGAATAGAGATAGGTTGGGTATTTAGAAGAAGGTCTATGCCGAAGTCTATTTTCCGCTGGGGAGGAACTCTAGGAAGATCTTCAAGAAACGCATCTGGAAATTCATTTACAACTGGAATTGACTGAAGTGTCGGGATCTCAAAACTACAATCTTTTACCCTAACCAAGTGATAGATGCACCCTTTAGCAATCATTTTCCTAGCCTTAATGTATGAGATAAATCGACCCTTAGGCGTTTAAGTACTACCCTTCCACTCTAGGACTGGTTCATTAGGAAATTAGAATATAATTACATTAGTTCTACAGTCAACTGGGGCATAACAAGAATGTAACTAGTCCATGCCTAGAATAAGATCAAGATCAACCATATCTAGCTCTACTTGAACAACCGAGGTGACTTTATGTAAAACTGTGACCGATCTATCCCTATACACCCAACTAGCTCTAATTGACTCACCAACCGGAGTAGAGCCTGAAAATGGCTCTAAGAGGATTTCTAGACTTATATCAAACTAGAAAGCAATGTAAGGAGTCATGAAGGAAAGTATGGATCCTGGATCTAGTAAAAAAAACACATCTATATGAAAGAGATGTAACATACTAGTCACTATGTTAGGTTGAGTTCTCCTGGTCCTGAGAGGAGGATAAAGCATAGAAATGGTTTTGGCGTTAACCCGCACTTGTACCTGAGGTAGCACCCTGCTAAGCTGGACGACCTGCCGGAGCTACTGATGTTATGGATTGGGCCTTACCCCGTCCTGATGAAAGGCAATCTCTCAATTTGTGAACCAGTTGGCCGCACCCAAAATAACTATCCTTTCCTAGATGGCACCCCCCCGGATGGTTCTTGCTAGACTTAGGATATGCTGGAAAAGTGTAATTGCTGGAGACATGGCTCTAGGATTGGGAGCCTGATGTCCCACCTCTTCTATCCTTATGGGGCCTTGAAGGTGGAGCACCGGCTGAGGAAGGTTCTGGAGGCCTCTGTTTCTTCTTCTGGGGGTGATTACCACCACCTGACGTCTGCTGGGAATACTCAAACTGACCAGTCCTCACCCGCTTACTCTCCCTTTCTATCTCCTTCAATTTCTTTGCCTCTATCTGTTGTGCATGGATGATGAGGATAGAGATATCTTTGTCTTTTATGAGCATAGCAGTTATGCACTCCTTGACCACCAAGTTCAGGAGTCCATTCACGAAGTTGAGCATGTGAGCCCTCATCTCAGCAACCATATTAGGAGCATACCTTGGAAATTGAGTGAACTTTAATGCGTACTCCTAGGTTGTCATATTGTTCTGCCTCAAGTTCATAAACTTAGAAGCCTTAGCTTCCCTTAAATCCCGAGGAATGAACATATCAAAGATTGCAGTCATAAACTCATCCTATTCTACCGGACTTGCACCAACCCACCTTCCTTCTTTCCACTGTTTGTACCAAATTTGAGCCACCCCTTTAAACTTGTTGGAAGCTAGATCAGCACATTTTGCAGAGGTAACACCCATGATTTGGGTGATCTTTTGAATCTCATCAACGAATTCCTAGGGGTCCTCATCTACTTTAGACCTGTGAAATGCTAGGGCATTCATTCGAGTAACCTCTCAGACTCTGGCAGCAACTGTAGACCCATTAGTATTTACTAGCATGATGACTTGCTATTTAACATGGTTGGTCAATGCCTGAGCCAGCATCTGAATAGCAGCCCAAAACTCTACATTCGACACACTGATCATCCTGAGGGGCTACTGGACTGGTGGGGCTGGCCTGTTAGCACTTTCGTTCCTCCTTCCGCTTCCTCTTTTGGGAAGCATCATTAGCTTAAAAGGGTAGAGCATGAGTTAGGAGGACATTTTAGAGAAAAACACTCTACGCATGATAAGTATCTTCAAGAAAGGGAATTTTTCTAAAAATTTCTTGTAGGTTCCCCCACATAAGTGTGGCGCACTTCACACCTATAATAATGAATCTACTTGCGCGGCTTTCATACATCCTAGGATACTTTAAACCTGATGCTCTGACACTAAGTTTGTCGCAACCCGAGTTCACACTCTGGATGTGACACGGTACTTAGGATAATAAGTGACCCCAAGCAAATCCATGGTAAAACATAATTCTACTAAGACTGATCTGCTGAAAGTTATCATAACAAAGAAGAAGATGACTAAAGATATGAACAGATACTGAATAATAACAGTAAGATTGGAAAAAACACTTAGAAATCCATACTGAATCTATAAATATTATTTGAAAGCCTTATAAAATGAACTAATGAGTTTCTGGTACAAACCCCCAGCTAACTCTAATGTCTGAAATTTAAAAAATTAATACAACAGAAAAATAGAAATCCGGCACTCAGCAGATAAAGACTCACCATTAAAGCTGTTGGGAAATCACCGAGAGACTAGATGCGATGTTGAGGGTGGGTACCTGAGCCTATATCATAAAATGATATAGCACATAAGAGTATCTGATCAATACATTGAATATATTGAGAATGCAAGAAGGAACTAAAGACATACATATATTGAGTAATAATAAGTTGAACTATAACATTTTAGATGTAGACTGAAATCTTAAGATCTAGACCGGACTGAGAATCATAAATGTACTAGACTGAATTCTATCGTGGAAGAAACTTTGACCGAAATATAATCATGTGTGCTAAACATGGAGTCCGATGTATACCCCCCATCGGAGAAGGCCCACTGTACCTTGGCAAGGTATAGTGGCTGAATTGAGTGACCACTATTTGGGGCCCACCCAAGATAACAATATATGGTGGCAACGTAGTTATGGAAACTTGGGTGCACTTAGCCCAAGCCCCCTTGGTGGTAAGTACTACTCCCACTTGAAACCTAGTTCATCTAACTAACTGATAACTCAAAACTAATGTCATGTGACTAGGTCAGAGCTACTTATCTAAAGTGCTCTGAGAGTCTAAGGACCTAAAAGAAACTATATTCTAAGACTTCTCAGAGCTGCTTTATCTGAATGCATCATAATAGTCTACAGAACGACTAACAAGGTGATAAACTAATGTATTGACTTTACTGAGTTTCTAAAAAGACTGATAAAAGTCTAACTAATCAACTGACATTTTTGTGTGGATACTAAGTATACTAAGTACTAACTGAAATTTTGAGAATGAACATAGAAAAGCATTAACTTTCTGTTCATTCACCTGTACTAACATCCATAAACAATATAACATTTACATATGAGTTCTAAATCATGCAAGTTTTATTGAAATATCATACAAAGGTTCATGGTTAAGGAAGCAATCTGTAAGAATAAAACTATGACATGAATTTCAACAAGGAATGATCATACAAACTTAGAGATTTAACAAGGTTTAAAGAATTTCTTAATTGATTGAAAACTCTAACTTCAATCTTCTACAGAGCAAGTATTTAGAAAGATTTCTAAAAATAGTTTCGGACAAAAGGGGGAAGGAAACCCTTGTTGAAGTCCCACATACCTGAAGGAGGATCCCTGAGACGTAGCTTGGAAGGTCTGAGAAAAGATAGATGCCCTAGCTCTTTCTTAGAAGTAGTTGTCTAGGTTCTCTACGTTTTTTTGAAAGAATGAAGATAGAGGGTCATCTAGTCCCCTAATTACCTGCCAAGTATTACCAATACGACGTAGTTTAATGTTAAGATGTTAGGGTTTTAAGAATATGCCCCCGGAAACTATTATTAAAATTCTTACCGTTAGGTGGTACGACTCAACATTCGTGCCGTACCAGGATCATATGATCCATACTGGAAGTCCATGGTTAGGGCCCTACTAAACACCATTCGCTGATGTTTTCCAAGAAAGTCTACCACGATCCGCGAGATCATACTATGAGTCTTACTATGATTCATAACTTCCATAAAGCCTTTTTAACATATCTTTGACGCATAAATCAAGACTGTATGGCATGATTTGTACCCACCTACCATGAGTTGTACCTTGGCTCATGGGTTTTTCCCAAAATTCCTGACCTTATCTTTGAACTTTTCCACGACTAGTAAGTACGATTCATACCATGGTGGTATGAATCTTGACATCCGGTCGTGGTTTCTCCTAGTCGCCCATACTATTTTTCCTGACCCTCCTATTATGAGTCTTGGTACGACTAATACCATTATCCTACGATTCGTACTTTGACTCACACTGAGGCCCTTTTTCCCAATTGTCTACATGGTCACATTTTATTTTTGAAGGCTAGTCCCAAGGATATATGGGGTGTTATACCTATGGCGGATAGAGAGAGGCAGGGCTCAGGATGTGGGTCTAGCTCGAGAGAGGTTCGAATTACCTGTACTCTCAAAGGCTCAGGAGAGAGAAGTGGGGAAGGTAGAAGAGGATTAAGGGTATCAATGCAAGGAGGTGTTTTAGCCTCACCGACTTTCTTAGAGGTGTTGGCTCAAGTCTTGAACTTGCTAAAATGGTTAGTGGGTAATAGAGATGTACCAATAGCTCTGGCAGGACAGCATTTAGAGGTACAACATATTGAAGCTATAGCTCTTTGTCACGATCTGGGCCTAGACACAGAACCTAGAACCACAAAGTTCTCCAAGTCGACCCAAGGCATGAACCTGACGGCTAAATATCGTACATTAATGAAAATTAGTAAACTAAATAAGAATTAATGGAAGTCATCATGCATAATAATCATAAATAGAGTCAACTCTGACAAGCTAAAATTCTACATATTGTCTGAAAAGTCTCTAATATAACTGAAGAGCTGACGGAACAACATCCCCAACTAGCTCACTAAAAGTCTGAAACTAAAAGTAACACAACTCAAGAATCTGAATGTCCTCGAAGGATGAGGACCCAAAAATAAGAGAATTGGACTAAGCTGTAGAGACTGGCTGACGGCAGGACTAAGTCTGAACGTCTAACCTGTATCATGAAATGATACAACATAGAGTATGCGGTCAATACTTGAAATGTACTGAGTAAGAAAGATAAGTAAAATAGGTTGAGTAAGTATTATTGAAACCATGCACATAACATAAATCATAAGATCATGAGAGTAAGGACTACATGTTGATATCTTAAAACATGTATAGTCATAAACTAAATTTGATATCTGAGTAGAATGACCCAAAGTTGAAAATAGAGTCACATGGCTTGCCATAGCTAAAATCATAAGTACAAGATTATAAATTGAACATTGGGTCAAACCTGTTGGAAACATAACATAATAAATCTTGAACATAAATAACTGAAATCATGAGGAACAATGGGAGACTCATCGAAATCAACACCATCATGATAGAGCTTACGTGATGCCCCAACTATTACACTCGAGTGGATAGAGCTATCCAAAGACTTACAAGGACTAAAGATGCTACCATGATATTGATATCAAGATGAAGGCCCCTTGTGGGTGGGGAACTATCTTGAGAGGCCCCAATTATATATAAACCTATTTTGGTGCGTAGTTCTAGACTCGAGATTTTCATAAACCACTAGCCTACTTGGTGCTATTCACTACTCCCAAAAACATGCAAGGTGCTCTCTATTATTTTTCAACAAAGTTCATATTGTAGTTACATGCATAGTCTAGATCTGAATATGGGAAATCTTGGCTCCAAACATACCATAAGCTGAAATTAGGGAGTATCATTCCAAACCATATGGTAAGTTGTTATTATAAAATTTGACTGAATCGTGAAAACATACTTTACATGTGTGGGCTTGCCCAAATCTCAAGATCATGGATACATGAAATAGAGTTCATAAGTAATATCATGAATTCACACATGGGTAATTTGCAAGCATTCGATCATGCTAGATATCTCATCATACTTGAAATCATAAATCATAAATTTGACTTTTCATAAACTTCCATATTTATCTCTTCCCACTTCTTAGTAGGTATGCTGATATCTTGAGTCATAACCCCAGGTCTCTAATGTTCGACCTTGACCTATTGACAGTTTGGACACTTAGCCAAAAATTCTGCAATGTCCTTTTACATGCCATTCCACCAGTAGACTTTTCGTAGATCATGGTACATCTTGGTAGTACTTGTGTGTATAGATTACCTGGCATTGTGTGCTTCCATTAGTATTCGCTACCTAAAGTCATCTACATCTGGAACACATAACCTGCTTTGATAAGGAAGCACCCCATCTCCCCCTTTGGAGAATGCTTCAACCTCATTCCTCAGGATTGCTTCCTTTAACTTGAGAAAAATTGGGTCTTCATCCTGCATTGACTTAACCTCTACCGCCAGGGAGGATTCTGACACACTTAGGACTACAACTCCACCTTCTGTTGAATCAACCAGCTGGACCCCTAACCGAGCCTATTTGTGGATATCCTTTACCAATTCCTTTTTATCCTTTTATACGTGAACAACACTCCCCATAGACATACTACTAAGGGAATCAACCACTATATTGGTCTTGCCTGGGAGATACAACACACTCATATCATAATCCTTCAATAATTCTATCCATCTTCTCGGATAAGGATTAAATCTCCTTCTGACTGATCACATATTATAGACTCTTGTGATCAGTGAAGTCCACATTAACCCCATAATGGTAATGCCTTCAAATCTTCAAGGCAAATACCACCGCTACTAGTTTAATAACATGACTTGGATAGTTTTTCTCATAAACCTTGAGTTGTTTGGATGCATAAGCTATCACCTTACCGTGCTGCATCAGAACACAAACAAGGCCAACTCTAGGGGCGTCAAAAATAGATAACAAACCCATCTAAACCTTCTGGTAGAGTCAGAATTGGGGCTATGGTGAGTCAGAGTCTTCAGCTCTTGAAAACTCTTCTCACATACTGTCACGCCCCGCCTTGGGGGTATGACTGGCACCTGGTGCCTTATTAGGACCTAGGCTGCTAGACTACTGAGCCTAAGCACATCTGGTGCCTGGCTAGCTCTAACTCAGATTCATGGAATCAACGAGCTATACAACGGCTGTAAATACAGCCTCCGACTGACTGGGCTTATAGCCACTTGTCCTATAACATCAGCTAACCAGAGTCACACTCATATAGGGAAACCTATGCGGGCCGACAAGGCCACCATGCTGTCTAGTTATCTCTAACTCAATATAA